>VYZQ01042969.1:0-12522 GCA_013400655.1 Mystacornis crossleyi
GGCCGCCCGCCCGGGGCCGCGGGACCGGCCGCAGCGGCTCCGTAGCGGGACGGGGAGCGGCCCCGCCGGCCCCGGCAGCGGAGCTCCTGCCGCAGGCACACAGGGGCGCGTCCTGCAGCCGGGCAGGGGCTAAACAGCCCAAGGCAGACAGGAGTGAAAGGCATGGTGCACAGGCAAAGGGGAAAGAAGAAGTTACAGAATCAGAGACTGTTAAGGTGGGGGGGAAAAGAGAGCTGAACGATCCAGCCGACACCACTGCCAGCGGTAGAGACACCACTCCTGAGATCAGGGTCCTCAAGGCTTTATCAAACCTGGCCTTGGACACGACCAGGGTTGGAGCATCTACTACCCTTCTCTACCCAAAACTGCTCTGATTAAGCAAAAAGACACAACTACCTCTTCTTCTTTCAATGTTGAGACCATACTTACCCCAGTACACTCATGATAACAGAGACAACAAAATAAAATACAAGGAAACTTTATTTTTCAGTTTTATCAACGTTTTGCTCTGTTTTTTGTTGGTTTTTCATTGTTGTTTGCTTTTGTCTTCAAGCTGCTTATTAGTTGACAAGTCCGGTCAGTTTTTGTATTAAAAAGGATTTTGATGGAGGTAGCTTTGTCTCTGTCCTGGCTTTTGCTTGGTCTTGCCTGCGCACTTGTCTCAGTAAACAAACTCAAAATAAAATTAAGAACGAAAACTGGAATTCCAGGCGGAGGCAACGAGCAATGCAGCCAGGTTCTCCATGTAACAGACATGGCGCTGGGGCCTCCAGTCACTATATACAGAGTCCATCATACATCCATCCCCCTCTCTCCTAAACACACTCCTTGCTCCAACGGGCTGGCTGCAGAGGAAGGAGTTTCTTCTCCTTCCAGAGACCTGAGCAGCAGCTTCCATGGAGGGAAACAGCACCCAGTCAGGAATGTCAGGCAGAGGGGTAGAGTGTGAAGGGGTGGGGTGGGGGGGTCACTTCAGCTTGGCCGAAAGGTCAACAGCACTGGGCCAGGGACTCACTGCTGCTGGGCCACCTGTAGGGCGAGAGAGGAGGACCTGAGACTCACGGGCTGGTCACCAGAGCCCAGCTTGGCCCACGGAGCCCCCCTCCCCCCGGAACTCCCATACTGACCAGAGCGGGTACATACTTGTTGGGGAGGGGGCGGCGGCGGGGGCTCACTGCTGCGGTTGGCCAGGCGGCTGAGGATGTTGCGCTCCGACATCTGGAGGCGCACTGCCACAGGTGGGATGCGGGCAATCGTGGCAGGCAGACGAGTCACATCTGCCTTCATATCACTCAAAAGCTCCTCCAGCTGCTTCAGAACTACAAGAGAAAGGGCCATCTGTTCCGAGGGGAAAGGGGCACCCCAGAGGGGACAGCAATGCTAAACACCTACCCCACCTTTGTTTAACACACCGCATTACCTTTGTGCAGAACAGCATTGGCTGGTTTATTCCCAGCCATTGACTCCTTGGATAGGTGCTGGTGGCTCTCAGCCAGACATTCCACCTCTGCAAAACGCGTGTTCAGAGCCATGGAAGGGTGAGATGGGTCTTCGGACATGTTCAGATAGGCAGCTCGCCGCAACTGTTCCTCGATCACCAGCGCTTGCTCCAGGAGCTGCAAGGTGGGGCAGGAATCAGTCTCACAGCAGCTGCCTGAGAGGGAGCCTCATCTACACCCCCAAGTCTCTCCTAATCCAGTTCCCCACCATCTCCCCTAAGGTGAGATTGTGTAGCTGAATCTCCTTTCACCAGCCTGTTTTACTGAGTAGCCCAAAACAATAAGGGCTTCATGAAGCAAAGTCAGATACACAAGAAAACCAGGCTACATCTGGTTTCGTAACTACAACTCTAGTATTTTAATTCCTCCTCTCATTCTTTATGAGGCAAACGGGATGGAGATTGCTCTTTGAACCCAAGGGAGAAGTATTCCATTCTATTTATAGAGTCTAAGATCTTGTAAGCATTTGGAGAAATCAGCTGGAATCCTGGCAGTACAGAACTATCATTCAGTCTACACTCAATTAATGTTTTGCCCCCAGACTGAGACCTACATGGCTTTTACTTGGATTGATCTTAAATCGTTTCCACAACTAAGCTATGTTCACTCCTAAATAGGATGAAGTAGAGACTGGAGGCAGCCCTTTCAGCAACCCATTGAGTTCTGCTCAGGCACATGGAGTGGGTTGTAGCAGACCAAGCAGAAGCTATGACAAAAACAGCCACTTGAACCTTAAGCCTCCTGCATACTAGTTGTTCAATAAACATTTGGATAGAGAGCGCTGAACCAAGCTCCCCAATACCATTTCCAGAAAAAAGGGAGCTCCTATCATGAAGCAACTGCATGATCTCAAGATATACTGCTTTTTATGTTACCTCGAAAAGAAAAGGCACTGCATAAACCTTTCACTTTCTTGGTGGAAACTCAGAACTGCAAGAACCTGTTCTTAGAGATCCAGGCAGTTATCACACTAAAGAAAAATCCTTACCTTAAATCTCCTTGCCAAGAACTTATTCTTTATTTCCAGGAAGTTACCCCTGTTCATCTCACCCTTGAAGGGTTCATTGAGGATGGCGTAACGTGGATCATTCTGAATATCCTGCCAACGGGCATAGCCATGACTGAGATGGGATGAGCTCAGGCAAACAAAGGCAGTGAAAACAAGAGAATACACAGCCCAGGCAGTACTGTTCTCCAGAGGGAGTGGGGAAAGGGGGTACAGAGAGGGGACGAACAGCAGCCAAGGAAGAGGAATGAGAACTATGTCCTGCTAAGTCTTCATTATGCTGCAGGAAGCTCCCCCTCCCACCATCACTTTCACTCTTGTGAAGAGGATAAGGCACTCTCTCACTTAACCTACTCCAGTCAGACTCAGAACAGTCCCCTTCACCGTGACGAATTATGTACAAGGTGGGAGAATGTGTCTGTCATGGCAAGGATACTTGATAATGCCAGCGAGGAGCCAGTAGTCATGACGCCGATGCCAGATCTCATAGGTCTTCTTGGTGACCGTTGCAGCCCGCTCTTCGTTCTGCCAGAGGGAGTGCAGCTCTGGGAAGGCAAGAGACACCAGAACCGTTGGAAGTTACTTCACAAACATAAGCAGGAGCTTATAAACAAGTTCAAGCAGATAAAGATCTCATACCAGTGAAACCACCATCTGCTATGTTGAACATGAAGCGCTGCTTTACTGCCTTCTTGTGCCTTTCATCTACTGACTCCTTCAGCATCTCTCCGTTCTGCAGCATCACCACATCTCTCTTATCATCGTCCTTCTTCTCATCTGTACACACAGGAATTTATTAGAACAAACATGGCAGATACCACAAGTTGGACCCACAAGGAATCCCTGCAGAAGAAGGGAAGTTATCATGCTTCACCTTTCTCATCCAGAGTGATTATAGGAGGTTCAGGGGGATTCTCAATAACTGCTCTGTCTTCCACTTTCTCCACGTCAGCTGCAGGAGAGAAGGGGAACATGAGATGTACAGGAACACAGCACGTTCACAGTTTTGTTCCTTAACCAGTGAAACCCAATTACTATTCTATATTTCCCCAGTGATTTTCTCCATTCAAGCCTGTTTCTTTTGGATGAACTGCTTTGTACCTTTGCTTTCCACTTCCATTGGTTCATCTGTTCTTTCCTTTACTTCCGTTTCCTCTACTTTTTTTTCATCTTCTGTGGAGTTCACTGGGGATTTTGCTTCCTGGGGCGGTGTCTCCACAGGCTGAGCACACTGCTGAGGACAGCAGTCAGTGAGACACAAGGTATAGCAGTGCATGGCAACAGAACACAGTCACAGTCTTTTGGAAAGCACAGACACACAAAACTGTGAGGCCAATCCTGAGAACTAGACAGTTTATCTTCAAGTATCACTCTAAAAACTCATCTCTGCCTCAGCCGGGAGATGAAGAGGGGGCAGAAGTAGAGAGATTACAAGGCAAAAAAGCCAAAACTTACCTCCATAGGGACCTCTGTTTCAGCAGCAGGGGCACTGAGCTCCTTCTCTGGTTCAGATGGCTCTCCTTGCTCCTTAGCACTAGCTCCTTCTTCTACTTTTACTCCTTCTTCTGTGTATTCCCCATGGCACAGCAGACAAAAGAGAAGCAATCAGTAAGATCTTCCCTGCTAGCAAGCTCACTTCTCCTTTGCTCCCAGACATCAGGCCCATCAAAATGGACTAACATGACCCCCCTTTCCCTGCCCACTACAAATGCTGGGCTTCTCACTGATGTCAGCTCATCCCAGGAAAGCTAGTGTCCTCTCTTGCCTTTAAGGGCTTGCACACGTCTTTGGCGGCCCTCCTAACATGAGAGCAAGCTGATCTGCGTCCACCCCCAGACCCCACCACCACAGTTCTGGTGAGGGGAGCAGCCAGGGTAAGGTCAGGACGCAGGGTTGTACAAGAGGGGAGCCCTCACCAGGTGGAGGAACAGGGGCAGGTGTATTTGGCTGCGTATCCCCTGGTGTCGAAGGAGTTGGAGTTTTCGGAGAGGGTGAGCTGGGCTGGGAAAGTTTCTTGTTCTCCTCTATCTCTGCCAGTTCTGGCATACTCCAGCGACCGTTCACATGCTCAAATTCCTGCACCTGCACAAGAGGGAGAGAAAGAGTATCACTGGAGGAGTCATACAAAGCTCATCCTTACACCTGTAGAGGCAGACCACTGAGCACACAACAAAAGTAGGTGTGAAAGGAGAGGTAACTCATTAACTCAAGAGCCCAGTGACTACAGTTGTATGGACAGCAAAGGCCACGTTGCTCTGCTAAGCACCCACCTTTTTGCGTATAAGTGACATGACCCCAATGCGAGTAAGGACGTGCTGTCGAGAGAGACCTTCCCGTGGGACCCCATCTGCAAAGGTCTCTGCACCATCAGCTCCAGGCTCACATAAATGGCGCATGAACAGCGAGACATAGGCCCTGCAGCGATTGAGAGACAAGCAACTGGTCCGTAAATTGAGTTATCTGGAGACGTGCATTGTCAGACCCCTTCCAGCACACAAGGGAAATTACCCCGAGACTCTTAACCCATAGTAAGAAGTTCTGGGGCTCTAGGCTCCTTCAAGGGAGAATTTCCTGACAGAATCACTACATACGTAGAGTATACACAGCTAACTCAAGAGTCTTGAGCCAGAAACAGTCATAAACCCAAGAAAGACTCTGGGAGAGTATTCATTACATGCTTGTAGAGCCATGCTACTCCTCTAAAAGCATTTGCTTTTGGTGACTGAAGAGTCAGTCCAAGTAAGGGAGTTAGGAACAATCCCAGCTTCTACTTCATTCTCCCACAGCAAAGCAACCAATACATTAAGGAAATGTAGTCTCTAAGAAAAGGCCCAACTCTCATTCTTCCCCAAAAGGACTAGTTGCTGTCAGTCTTCCATTCCTGCTTAATGCAGACTCACTTGAACTCCTTCTCTGACTTGCCACGGAGGTCCCGAACAAGCCACTGAGTGGTGAAGGCATCCTGAGGTGGCATTCCATAGCGCATGATAGCATTGAGGAAGGCCTTCCGCTGGCGAGCATTGAAACCCAACACCTAGAATGAAGGAGCAGACAGATACAGCAAGAGCAATACAGGAGCAGCTGGGATGCAAATGCCTTCCCTGGTACAACTCACCTCGATGTTCCCTCCCACACGGGCCAGTAAGGGAGGCAAAGGCTTATCCTTATCATTTCTCAGGCCCTTGCGGCTAGGCCGACGAGCTGCTGAAGAGAGAAATGCAGCTAAGTAAAGAGACAATGCACAGCATATTGTTGGGTGAATACTGCCCCAGCAGGAGAGCACCACAAAACGTGTAAATCACCCAAATCAAGTCCCAGCTGCTTCCACTCTCACAGCAACCCAGAAACTCTAGCTCCAGCAGAACTTACCTTCAGACCTCTCATCAAAGTCCTCATCTCCTTCTTCAGAAGCAACTGAATAGTCTGACTGATTATCTGACTGGTCATCCTGCCAGTCTGAAAGAAAAACAGCACGTGAGCCTGAGACGCTACTCCGTTACTTCCCAGCAACATATACTTACACCCATTTTTCCCTCAGGGTCCTCTGGATTTGTACCTCTATCCTCCTGCGAGCCATCATTGTAGTTAACTTGCTTGCGAATACGTTTGCCCTTGCCCAGATTCCTGGCCAGATCCTCCTGTTGTTGCTCATAATGGTGACGGAGCAGTTTCTCCCAGTAATCAGGATCCACTGACTCCTCCTGCTTAATAATTTCCCGTTCAACCTCCTCTTCCTCCTGCCAGAGAGGTAACAAATTTAGGGCCTTATGCTCCAAGTCCCAGCCTGTCATAGCAGATATATGCCTGCCTGCTTGTCCTTAAAAGCTTCAGAGCTCAATTAACTTAATTGACCATCCATCACTCAGGAGAACATATTAGCTGACATCCACCTCATACTCACCCCCATCTCCTCCTCACGAACCACATACTGGGCCACCTTGAAGGAGCTGAGATACTCATTCATGCCCTGAAGTTCTGTATCTTCTGTTTCATCCTGGTTCCGATCCAACAGACGCTCAATTGCTTTGTCATCATAGTGGATGACACTACTGTCCTCACCTTCTTTGTTATCCCCTGTAGGAAGAGTACAGGCACCATTGCTGTATGGACCTCAATGGAATAAGAAAGGGAATTCCACCCTGACCCTCTTTGTAGAGCTATAATCAGCACTGTGCCTACAGTCTCTCACTAAATAAGGAGCCAGATCTCCCCACCCCCTTCAGCTCTACTCCCAGGCACTCACCCCCCTCAGTAGCCTCATCCTTGAAGAGCTCTTCAGTGCCAAATTTGAGAATGTCATCAAGTTCCTGTTTGGACATGGAGCCTGTCTTGGAGCCCAACCCTGGTCTCACTACCAGATGAGTTAGCATCATCTTCTTCTTGGCCACCTGAGTGATACGTTCCTCCACTGAGGCCCTTGTCACAAAGCGGTATATCATCACTTTCTTGTTCTGTCCAATTCTGTGTGCACGGCTGAAGGCCTAGAAAAGAGATGTGCTCAAAACAATCTAGAGCTACACAAGCAGTAGTCTGATACACCCCACCTACCTCCACAAGCTTCCCACCTGTCTTCGTGCTAGCTCCTAGCATTAGTCAAAGCTGTGCCCTGGAAGATCCTTCCACTATTTTGCTTCCCATCTCTACCCATCCTCACTGCTCTAACTTTGCATATTTCTAGGGGGGAAGTCTCACATTCCTTCACTCCTGATGATGATTATATTTCCCCTCTTCCTCAGGATTACTCCACAGTGAGTGACCTCATTCAAACTCACCTGGATATCATTGTGGGGGTTCCAGTCTGAATCGTAGATAATCACAGTATCTGCAGTGGCCAAGTTAATACCAAGACCCCCAGCTCGAGTTGAAAGCAGAAAGCAGAACTGCTGAGCTCCAGGAGCTAAGATAAAAAAAAGACAACGAAAGTAATCAAGGGAGAGTGCCATACTCCAAGAAGGATTTGTAACTGACCCACATCACCTGACAAGAGAATTGCTACTAATTTAAGGAAAGCAATAGAAGACTTGGGGCACAACAATCCCATGATGAGCATTAAGCACATACAAGGCAAGTTTCATTTTACAGAAAAAATAGGAGACTATATACCATTGAAGCGATCAATAGCCTCCTGACGCATGTTCCCCGTGATTCCTCCATCAATCCGCTCGTATTTGTACCCTTCGTGTTCCAAAAAATCTTCTAGAAGGTCCAACATTTTAGTCATCTGCAGATCAGAAAGACATCACCACAGAGGAGTAAGGGACAAGTGGATACCAGATCAACAGACTTCCTTCTCAGAAAAAGCATTCCCAGCCTAATGGTTTTTCTCCATATACCTGAGAGAATATAAGCACCCTGTGACCTCCTTCCTTCAGGTTCTTTAACATCTTCTGGAGCAGCAACAGCTTTCCAGAGGCTCGAATAAGTGCACTACCATCATACATGCCATTTGGCATTTTTGGAGCTTCCTAGGAAGAAAAAGAGAAAAGAGGGAATAAGGGGCAAGGGACAAAAACAGCTTGAAGGGATCTAACTTGGTCTTAGTCCCCAGCTGATGCTGGCTCACACCTGATCACTTAGCTTGGCACAACCACAAGGTATAGCACTGCCTGTATGAAACATCAGTGCTACCCTGTGCCTCTTCTCCTGCAATTTGACTCCTACGCATCCTCCTCTTTTCTTACTTAGTCCCCACTCTCACAGTCTTCACCACCTCACGTGAGTCAAAAGATAGCTCCTACCCATCATATAAATGTGCTGGAAAAGGAATGGCCTTCCAGCATGTTGGGTCTAAATAAAGACAGGATGAAAAAAAACACATACAAGCAAAAAGAGAGAAATGGGAACCCCTCCATGCCTCACCTAGGGAGCTAACTGACTCCCTGATAACAACCAGCAGGGAATTTGCTTATACAGAGTAAGTGACTGGACATACCATAGCAGCCACAGGAAAGAGGTAGGGGTGGTTACAGCACTTCTTCAGATCCATAACAACATTGAGCAATGAGACTTGGTTACCACCACCCCGTGCATTCAGTGCCTCGAAGTTTCTTGTCAAAATGTATTTATAATATTTCCTGAAAACAAAAAAGAAAATAGAACAACTCAGGCAGAGTTCTCATGAGAATGACTAACCTACTCTTCTCTTGCTAAACTCTGCACAGTTCCTGGCTTTACCTGCCAGCTACCCAGGCTCTGCCACTGGCACTCACTATCTCTTTATCCCTTATACCAGAGCACAGGATTAGTCCTTCCTCTGCTCTAGTGGCAGCCCACTGTGCAGAAAACCCTGTAGAGTAAGGATAAGGCTGTTCCAGCATCCTCTTTGAAACTGCAGAGCAGAGAAACAGCAGCTCAGCAGCAGGTGCTCTCTTCATCCCCACACTCACTTCTGCATGGGACTCAGCTCCACTCTGACAATGAGTTCAGTCTTAGATGGCATATTCTTGAAAACATCAGCCTTGAGACGCCTCAGCATATGTGGGCCCAGCATGTCGTGCAGCTTCTTGATCTGATCTTCCTTGGCAATATCCGCAAACTCTTCTAGGAAGCCCTCCAAGTTACTGCAGGGAAACAGACACTCAGCAAACAGCACAAAGGAAAAAGAGCAAAAGAGCAAGTGAGGGGATAGGAATGACAAGACAGGCAGGCTGACTTGCACTGCAAGACATACTGGAATCTCTCGGGTGTCAGGAAGTTCAGCAGGTGGAACAGTTCTTCCAGGTTGTTCTGCAGGGGAGTTCCTGTAAGCAGCAGCTTGTGCTGGAGGGAGTAACCATTCAGCACACGGAAGAACTGGAAAGGAGAGAGCAGTGAAGAAAGTAGGAAAATAAACCAAAACACACACACAAATACATCAAAGGCTTATTAAGTCATAGGCTTACAAAAAAAAATTCTAGAAAGAAAGTTTGACACCAATCTAAGGTTCAATTTAGATGACATCAGCTGTTTGGACAAGAGTTTCAAGTAGTTCACATTCCAGTCAGGGCCATCAGACTGATCTTATTTGGATCGTTGTTCTGCATACCTAAAACATGACTGCAGCAAATCCTCCGAACCATCAGGTGCTAGTCGGTTTCCTTTGCTCTTACAAGTTACAAACTCTTTCAGACCACCAATCATTTCTAGACTGCTGTACTATGTATATTTTCTTGCTAAATTAGTGTTCCACATTCCTACAACTACTCTGCCTTGAGAATTCTAGAAATAACTAAGTCACTCTTCCTATTCATATCACTCCTGGCAGTGTTCCAGTGTTCTGAACAAGCAGAGGAGAAAAAGAGCTAAGGGCTTGCCAGTGTGTCTTGAAGGTAATTTGCGCTGGTTTTCACAACAATGAAGTAATTCCAGACAGATGTAGTGCGCAGCTAAAAGTACTGCACTGAAAAGCACAAGTGTACCATGTTCACCTGCACAAATTGACAGTAAAGCAGTAATTTATTTATGAGCTTGGCCATTTCTTCGCTTATCTTACACTTAGCATGATACAAGGTCAAACTTAATGAAAGCAGCTGTACCAAATGGCAAACAAAAAACAAATCTCTTATGTTTTGGTTATTGCACCGGGAGAGTACTTTTAGCGGCCTGCACAGGGATTTAGTTTTCTACGTAGTTAAAAATATTCTCATTTTGGAATTAAATGTGGAAGTTACTAATTATATCTGCAAAACTTCAGAAGATAACCCTAATTTGTCACAATGCATCTGACCTATCTTGCAGCTAAACACCTAGAAGCTGTTCTTACAGGACAGGAAACTGCTGTAGAAAAAGAGATTTAATGGTTTTGCATAGTGTCATAGTGTAACCTTGAGCCTTTACATCCTCTTTCAATTAATGAATATTAATAGTAAGCATTCATTCCTATTTCCAATGGTTTCAATGCTAAGCATAGAATGGCATCCAGTCTTAGTGCCTACAAGAAAATAAGATCTAAAAACTGAACTGCAAGCACAGCTGTGATGTCTCAGGAAGACGCGTTGTGCCAAGATCCAAAACACTAAAGCCATTTAAACAAAACAAACAAAAAAGAAATCAAGCAGCAATTTTGTCTTACAGCCTCCAAGAACCTCTAAAACCAGCTTTCCAATAATAATTGCTTTTGGTGTACTGAGCACTAGAACCCAGCTGAGGACGGACAAATCAATACCAGAATTAAGGCACAAGGCCTAAGGAGGGGCCAGATTAAGGAAGTACAGTCAAGTCTACCCAATTCAACCAAGCTTAGTTAAGGCACAGCCTCATATTAAAGCAGCTACGTGGCTTTCAGCACCTACTCAGGCATTTTTGAACACCTCTGCCCACTTCCAATTTCTGTAACACCTAATTAGTTTTGCTACAAAGCCAGATGAATGCAGAGAGCAAGCCTACTCTGAAAGCAGGGTAATTCTGCTCATGGAGCATGTTTTATGCTCAGCATGGTAAATCTTTTCAGAAGAGAGGTGGTGAAGATATGTGATCTGCTTTCAGAGAAGTCATTTTGTATTTGAGAGCAACAACCACATCCAGTTTTTTCTGTTTTTCAGTCTATACCAATTGCCCATTCACTGTTTTAACCAGTGATCTGGATAAGTAAAGTTGTTGCCAATGATGATCAATCTCCAAACGCAGGCTGTTGATTTTTCTTTTTAATAACACATCAAATTTACTACTGAACAAATGACTAAGAGCCATCTCTCTCCCCTGCAACATATGCCATGCCTATGAACCACCTATGCTTNNTTTCAGTCTATACTATACCAATTGCCCATTCACTGTTTTAACCAGTGATTAAGTAAAGTTGTTGCCAATGATGATCAATCTCCAAACGCAGGCTGTTGATTTTTCTTTTTAATAACACATCAAATTTACTACTGAACAAATGACTAAGAGCCATCTCTCTCCCCTGCAACATATGCCATGCCTATGAACCACCTATGCTTCTCTGTACCTTAGACTGATTGTTCTTCAGTCTGTGAGCTTCATCCACAATGAGACAGGCCCAATCAATAGAGCCTAGTATGGCCATATCAATTGTGATCAGTTCATAGGAGGTTAGAAGCACATGGAACTTGACGGCAGCCTCCTTCTGCAAAGGAAAAGGATGAGCATGTAAGGGGATAGAGGATGCAGTGTTTCTCCATCAAGTTATCCTGATGAGCCCTGGTCAACAGCACATCAAAAACTTTTCACAGCCCCAGTCTCCCATCACAAGATTCAAATGGCTGCCCAAACAATTTTAGCCTTTTAATTCCCTATTACTCTCAGCACATGTAAGTCTCTTCAACTCCCTCAGTACCTGCTACTTTTGGACAGTTGTCAAATACTCTAACAGAGATGTTTGACAAATAAGTAGTCAGTAGAGGTTATGTTAGGGAATTGAGATTGGGAGAAGAGTCGCTCATTAAAAAGCTAGAACTTCGAAAGATAAATAGTTTACCACAGAACTTTAAATTACTATTAGCACTTACAGCTGTTCCATTTCGAAGGAAGGAAATGAGTCTATCTGCCACTGAAAAATGCTTTAGCTTCCATCTTGGTTTTACTAGGAAGACTAAAGTTCTACAAAAAGTAGCCACTTAGATCAGGCTCTTCCTTCCTGCCTGGGCACAGAATGCAATTTTTCAGATGTCTGGGTATGGCGTCACTGCCAGCCAATTCCTCAGGATGAAAAAGTTCATACTTTTCTTGTAATTTACAAAATTACAAATTTTGTAATTTACAAAATTTTGTCTTTTACAAACAGTAGCAATTCTAACATCAACTCAGATCTGTAGAAAAGATGCACAACTTCACAGCTTAAGTAGGGAAGACAGAGAGACTTGCCTAGGGTGGGTATCAACTTAGCCAACTATCTTTCTCGAGCACTGAATTCGTTCAGATTAGTAGGAATTTTTAAACAGTCTACAGCAGGAGTCTAAACGCCCACTAGCCATCAATTTGCAGTTATTTCCCCTTGGAAACTACAAGTATAATCAGTTCCCAGGGACAAGAGAGTATCTGAACCTCAGTTGCTGAAAGCCACTGAGTGCATCTCAATTCAGG
>VYZQ01042974.1:0-11409 GCA_013400655.1 Mystacornis crossleyi
CTCTCTGCACAAGCAATTAGCTTGATTGGTGTTTGGATCACTGGAGAGCAGAGGGATCTGAAGGTCAGTTCTGCCTCGTCTGCTGTGTTTTACCCATGGCTTCCCACGTGCAGAGGGAAGTCTGATCCACTTGCAGCCAGGTGTCTGGATGCAGGAGGAAGAAAGAGAGGCAGAAATGGGGGGAAGTGGTGGAAGAGCCACAACAGATGCCTATGAACTGCTGATGCATTCAGTGGGCCAGTGGTGCTGAGGAACAGAAGGGTGAAATCTGCAGTGTCTGACAGTGGCTGGAAGAGCGAGGTGGGGTTGGAGAGGTGGAACCTCCTTCCCCAGCTCAGTGCAGCATCTGGTCCTTGCAGAGGAGGCCTGTGTGCGGAGCCCCCTGCAGAAGCAGCAGTCCCTTCCCCTCCGGCCTGTCATTCCACTTGTGGCTCGAATCTCTGACCAAAACGCCTCCGGGGCTCCCCCCATGACCGTGAGGGAGAAAACGCGCCTGGAGAAGTTCCGGCAGCTCCTTTCCAGCCACAACACCGACCTGGGTGAGTGGGGCGGAACGAGGGTGCCTCTGGGTGGGTGGGGGAAGGCAGAGGGGGCCTGCTGCCCACGTCAGGTCTGCTTCAGGGTGGAAAAAATCACTGCCTGCAGTGGTACCAGGTGGGATGTTTGCAGGAATCGCTCTGTTGGCAGATGAGGATGTCCTCCAGCCACTCCCTGCCTGTCCTTAATCATTCTCCATCTTGCACATGGTGGTTGGGATCACTGGGGGCTGTTGGGGTGTGCATGAGAATTGAGGTCCTGGCACACTGGTGACCCTGCAGCTCCCAGTTCTGTGCCCAAGCTGGGCTGAAATCATCTCTGCTCTCCTTGAAGCAGACCCACATCCCCAGTCATTGCTAGTGTGGGAGCCTTCCTGGAGGCTCATTGTCTCCAGAGCCTGCAGGAGCAGACTGGGCTTTCCTCTCCTTCTAGGTGTAGTGGTGCCTGGACGTGCCTAGGATCTAATCCATTGCCACCACTGTCCGTTTGCAGATGAGCTGAGAAAATGCAGCTGGCCTGGTGTGCCCAGAGAGGTCCGGCCGGTGACGTGGAGACTGCTCTCAGTAAGTACTGGCAGCTGTGACACCGGTCTGGGGGGACTGTGCCACGTCAGGGACACGTGCTCCGTGTGTCCCATAGCCAGCTTTGCTGGTGTGTTCCCAGTGCCCAGCTTCCAGGTGAGCTGCAGGGTTTTTTGGTCAGGGAGTGTCATTGCTGCGCCCTCTCTGAGCTCAAAACCCAGACTGGTGTGGGGACTGGGTGGTTCCCTCTCTCGGGGAACTGAATCTGGTGAAGTTGGGTTTCTCCAAGATCAGGGGCTGGGAAGGCCAAATTCCATGAAAGCTCCTTCTTGAGCTCCTGAGTTTTGTGCCTGATGTTTCTGGGTGCACAGCTGGCAGGATTTCAAGGGCTGGTGAGGAAAGAGGGTCTGCCCTGAGCTGAGTTTTCCCAATTCAGGGCTATCTCCCCGCCAACTCGGAGCGCCGGAAGCTGACCCTGCAGCGGAAAAGGGAGGAGTACTTCGGCTTCATCCAGCAGTACTACGACTCCCGGAACGAGGAGCACCACCAGGACACCTACAGACAGGTAGGAACCCTCTGCCTTCCTGCTTTGGGTATATCCCTTTCCTCTCTCTTGCCTCTGCTTGTCCCCGTGGTAGAGTCATGCCAGCACTTGCTCTAACTGTAGCTAGGAGTTTTCTCTTTGGGGAAAAGGCACCGTGGTTCTGTCCGTGTTAGTTTAAGCTTTTCCTAAATGGATCTAATACGAAATTTCAGCTCTGAACTACCTGCCTGCACGTGAGCAGGGCAGGCTGCAGATAACTGTAGATGATTTTGTCATCTGTAGCCCTCAGTGTGCTTGGCAGCTCTTGCCTGAGGGAACACTGATGGTGGATTCCCCTCTGCTAGCCTGTGATGAGTTACTGTGCCCCTGGAAAGCACAGCTGGTGTGTGTAACCCACCTTCTTTTCCAGATCCACATTGACATTCCAAGGACCAACCCACTCATTCCCCTCTTCCAGCAGCCACTCGTCCAGGAGGTAAGGGGGGGTGAAGCTCCTGCCCTACATTTGCCATGGGATGTGTGTGTGGAGTGAGGCCAGCACTGCTCCTATGGAGTTAATTTTGTGGGGGAACTTCCCTGCCTGACAGCTCCTGATGCAAATACCTCCTGGAACTGTCTGGTCTTGTCCCATGTTTCTGGAAGACATCAAACTTGGAACTTGGGAGTTATTAGATGATCTCTTCTTTGGCAAGATGGAGCCAAGGGCTGGTAAAAAAGTTTTGGGACAAATTGAAGGCGTTTGAACCAGAACACAGGATAGTTCTGTTTTGCTTCAAAACCTCTTTTATGGGAGCTAGCGGGCAGGGCTGGGTTTGAGAGGTGGCCAGGAGGTGTGGGCACCTGTCCTCTCTGGAAAGGAGCCCAGTGTGTGTATGTGGTGTGTCAGAGATGGTGTCCAGGGGCTTGGGGCAGTCTGGAAATGTGGGTTGTTGTGAGGGAGGCTGCTCTGTTGGGAACTGTCCTGATCCGTGGCGTTCTTCTGGAAGTACTGTGCCGATACCTCATCTTTCCACCTGGTGTTCAGCCAGGGAGGCTGCTCTGCCAAGAGGCAGCTCTGTCCTGTGGACATTAAACTATCTGGGTCTTGAAAAGCTGAGCCTGCATTTCTTCAGGCAGAGGCTTTGATGAGGAGCCTGGACTGTCTTGTCTGAAGAGCGAGCTGGTCTGTGTGGGATCTGTGGATCACACAGGAGTCTCTCCTAGGACTTTTATGCTTCTAACACGACCTTACTGCTACAGAAAAGCCTGTCAGTGCATGGTCTGCACTCCCTGAGCTTAGCAGTTACGCTTTTCTGCCTTCCCTTTGTGCATGGCTAATGCAGGTACCTGCTTTCCCTCGTTCTTCCCTAGATTTTTGAGAGAATCCTGTTTATCTGGGCCATTCGCCACCCAGCCAGCGGCTATGTGCAGGGCATCAATGACCTGGTCACCCCGTTCTTTGTCGTGTTCCTCTCTGAGCACGTTGGTAAGTGACACTTGCTGCTCCAAGCACTCCTGACCATGGCGTTTGAAGCGGTGTGAGATGCTGGCGTGAGGAGAACTCGCTTTGCTGGAGAAGGGGGTGATGTGCTCCTCCTTCAGAGGGCCTGGGCCAGGCTGGAGCTGTGTTTTGGCCTCTTGCTGTATCTGTGCTCCCTGGCTGAATTGACTTCAGTTTCATAATCTTGCTGAGCCCCACAGGAGGTTAAGTGCTAAGGGTGGGTTTGCGTTTCGATGCATTTAACAACCTCTCAGCTTGGAGGGGAATGGGATCTTTTGGGCACTGAGGGAGTTCATGCAAAGCCCTGATCTACGGAGTTGGAGGAGGGTCTTGCTCTCAAAGCTTGGACTTGGGAGACAGTTCCTGCTCTGGGAGGAATGAGTGAAGTACAAAGAGACCCTGCCAAATGTGAAATGAACTATTTAAATACAGGTTCCCTCCCTTGCTGCTAGTACAGATGTGTTTCTCAAACTTGAGCGTTTCAGAAAGCAAACTGACTTCTCCCTGCTGCTTCTGGATTTCTTGTCAGCCACTGGCTTTTACCTGGAGATCAAGTCCTTTCCACCCATCGTGCTTTCATTCTTTCTCTGGCTCTACCTGTTTTTTGGAGTTGACATTAATGCTGGGATCATAATCCCTATGTTTGAGGGCTCTTAGTTTTCACTGTAAATAGAAGGAAAAATGGATTTATAAGCCTATATTAGTGACAGAAATCCTGTTGAATGAATATTTTTAAGGTCTGATCCAAAAGTTGAAGTGAGTGAAAGCCTTCCACTATCAAGCTAAGGTTTTGTAAACTAGTGCTGATGGGCCTCTGCTGAGGGCCTTGTGAAGAGCTGAGCTGCCCTGCTTGCCCCTGAGACAGCCCGGGTGCTCAGGGGTGATCCTGGGAAGTGCTGGTGCTCCTCACAGCCTGAAGGAGAAGGCACCAAATGTGGCTCTGATGGCAGCTGAGGTGAATTCCCTTCTGTGGGGAGAGCAGATCAGATCTGAGCAGGTTCCCTTGGAGAAGCTTCTCCTGTGGCCTGAGCAGCATCCCTGGCATTTAGTCCTGGCAGGGGCCACTTGCTCAGGATTGATCGGTTGGGTTGGAAATAGAGCTGTGCACAGTGAGTGACCCAGGCAAGAAGGGAGCTGGTCTGAAGCATCAGAGCTGCCTGTGGGTACCTGGTGTGACTTCTGCAGTCCTGCACCCTGGTGGGTGTCAGGACTTAGCTGAGCCTGCGTGTGGCAGCAGAGTTCACGCTGCAATCGCCCTGTTAAGCTCTGTGCTGGGTTCATGCTTCTCACCATCTCCCAGGGCTGATTTCACCCGCAGCTGAAGCTTCTCAGCATCTTCTAGGGCTGATTTCACCCGCAGCTGAAGCTTCTCACCATCTTCCAGGGCTGATTTCACTCCTGATTGAAGCTTCCTCTCTGGATGTGGCTGTCCTGTTTCCAGCTCTCTCTGAAACTTGGGTTGGAGGGAAAAATTCCTCTGCAGGACCACTTGAGCTGAATTTAGCCAAGCAACAACAACCCTTGTGTCTCCAGAGCCTGGGATTCAAAGCCAGCCTTTAGGTCACNTTCTCAGCATCTTCCAGGGCTGTTTTCACTCCTGATTGAAGCTTCCTCTCTGGATGTGGCTGTCCTGTTTCCAGGTCTCTCTGAAACTTGGGTTGGAGGGAAAAATTCCTCTGCAGGACCACTTGAGCTGAATTTAGCCAAGCAACAACAACCCTTGTGTCTCCAGAGCCTGGGATTCAAAGCCAGCCTTTAGGTCACGAGCTGTCATGGTGGCTACCTGCTCCCTGGTCTGTGTAGCAGAGTTAGAAGAAAAATCAACAATTGCCTTTAATGTCCATGGGAAAGAGCTGGCAGTGCTCAGCCCCTTGTAACCCCTCTGCAAGAGGATTTAAGGAATTGTTTTGGAGCCTCCTCTCTACAGCTGCCTTTGCAGACAGGCCCTGAGGAGCAGGGCAGGGCAGGGCTGAGGGTTCTCCATGTTGGATCATTGATTCTCAGGATCCCTGGATCAGCTCAGTCTGTGCTGCACCCAAGTCCTTGCAGCAGGAGAAGCCTTGCACAGTTTGGTCATCCTTGTGCAGCACACACCAAGGGACAGCTCAGCTTTCTGTGGGAAGCCTCTTGCTCAGAGGAGATTCTCCCTGTATCTTCCAAGCTGTGTCTTCCTTGGGAAAGGGAACAGCCTGAACGGCTCAGGCAGCCCCTGCCCACAGAGCCACTGAGGGCTCACACACCGGGTGTCACCTGTGGGTATTCCCATGTTCACAACTGGCCTGGAAAATTTCCCCTTACGTTTTCTGGAAGGCTTGCTCTGGGAAGTTGGCACCAGCACTGGCTCCACCCTCAAATCTCTTGGGTTTGCTGCCCCTGCTCTCCTTTCAGAGCAGATGTTTTGTTGACCACGAGATCCTCGAAGGAACCCACTCTGCTGCCAGCTGGCTCCTCTGCTTGGCTGCCCACCATGTCCCCTGGGATGTTTGCATCAGAGCTTCTGAAGGGCTGTCCCTCACAGCAGGGACCACTGCAGCTCTCTGGGGCCCGTGTGGTGCCGGTGTGACAGAGCTGGTGGCCAGAGGCCACCAGATCACAAGCTGGTGATGTTGCTTAGCTGTGAAACACGAGGCCAGGATGCCACCCTGGTCTTCTACTGTTCAATCCAGGGGCTTCTCATGGAGTGGTGTCACAGGCTGGCCTCACTGCCAAGTTCATTGGAGGCTTCTGCTCCATCATCCCGTGATTTGGGCAGGTGTTGCATTTGCAGACAACAAATCATCTTTTCTGCAGATCAGTTAAACTCTCTCCTTGGAGCTCAGCAGCTGATGAATGTGTCTGGTTGATAATGTCTCCAGGGTATGTGTTACCAGCCCAAGGCCTGAAACATCCTTCACTGGGCTTGTCTGGCATCCCCTGCAAGGGCTGGAAAAGGGGAAAATGGGAATGGGGTAAAGGGGGGTGGTTTGGGCAGGGAATGGTTTGTAGCTTATCAGTCACCTCCAGGGGACAGCTTGACAGCTGCCTTTGTTTGAAGTTGACACAAACAATGGAACAGTCAGCAGTTACCCAACAAACTCCAGGCCTTGTGTGCAGAGGCATTAACTGCAGCTGGCTCAGGCAGTGGTGAGGGCAGTTTGGCCACACTGCAGTGCCTTTGACTTGAAGCCTTTCCATCATCGCCGTGGAAGGTGCAGGAAGGGTGTGTGCCTCTCCAGGTCCTGAAGGAGGGGAACTGAGGGGAAAACATTCACAGGAAGCTGTTTCTCCTGGCTGCCCTGGATGCTTTGGGGCCTGAATGACCCCAAAACCCTAACCCTAACCCATTATTCACCTGCATCTCCCGAGCCTGCCTGAAGGCATCCCACTGACACTGTTTGCCTCTTCTTTCTGAGCAATGCCTGGAACCCAGTGTGTGTGGGGGCTTTGACCAGCTTCAGAAAACACCAGCCAGGCTGAGGCTTATCCCCAGAGTTTTCCAGTTCTTGTCTGAACTCCCCTGACCCCTTTTGCCAGCTGGGACCAGTTGCTTTTCCCACACTTGGATCCACCCATTCTGGATCCAAACCTCCTGCTTCTTCCAGGTGACAGGGCAGGCTGCAGTGCACCCTTGGCAGGTGGGACAGGTTTAACTGCTGTGTTTTCCCCTTTCCCCCAACATGGCAAGCTGGCTCATCTCCTGTGATGCTCTCCCTGCCTCCTGCATGGACACCACTGCCTCAGCTCCTTGGCAGCAAGCATGGAAGCTTTGGGCCCCTGCCACTGACCAATCCACAGCTGGAGTGATTCTTCCTCCTGGCTGATGGCTTCTGCTGCAGGTGCTGCTGAGGAAGAGCTTGAGGGAGGTGTTGAAGCTGCAGGAGCAGCTGAGCTTGTTGTTGGTGCCTTCTGGATGGGCACAGGCTCCCAGGACCTCTGGGGAGGAGGGGATGTAGAGAGATGTTCTGGCAGCTGAGGAACTGGGGCAGGAATGACACCTCAGCACCTCCCGGAGGAAACCATATCCCTGTTTTTCCAGGTGATCAGAGAGGACATAACAAGCACAGGGATACTGAGATTTCAGTCCCTCCCAGCTCAGGGCCTGCAGCCCCTCTGCTGTGTCACTCCCAGCTCTCAGGAGTGTTTGCATTTAGCATGGCAGTGACAAAGCCCAGGTGAGTTCAGCATCCCCAGGCTGTGTCAGTGCTGGCCCTGCAGCCTCTCCCAGGGCTCTCTGCCTGTCTGGCACCACACCAGGGCTGTAGAGGGGAGCAGTGCCATGGAAAGTATTGATTTTGTTTGCCTGCAAGTGGCTTTGTCACTAAATCCTAACCACAGTCCAATGGAGACACTGTTTCCCTGCAGACAGGAGCAGAAATTTGGGTGAAGGGAATGGGGACAGTTGTGTCACCACTTGTCAGCCTTTCCTGACCTCCAGTTTTGTCCTGGGCCTTGGGCTCAGTGCATGCAGTGCAGACTTGCCCAGAGCTGTGGGAATTTGTGAGCTGAGATTGGGCTTTACTCTCCTCCAGCTGTCCGGTCCTGCCCTGAGCCCCCTCTGCCAGAATATGGGCAGTCATTAAAGCCTCCCTATGGAAATCAGGGATGTGGGTGCACGGAGCCCTGGCTTCTCTGGTCTTTCCTTCTCCTGTGTCCTCCGTGAGCCCTTTTGAAACGTCACTCACAGAACTTTCCTTTTGTTGAGCCCTTGTTGCCCCTGGGCTCCGTGTGGCACTGCTGTCGGTGGCTGTCACCAAGCCAGTGGCTTCCTGTCAGTCCCTGTCACAGCCATATGTTGGGTATCTCCTTTCCATGAGGCCTCTTTAGTGCTGCTGCTAAGCAGATCTTTGTGCTGAGCCACACTGCAGAGACCTGGGTCTGGTTCAGAGCCTCCTGCAGGGTGTGTTGGCTCCTGCCAGGGATCTCCTGCCACCGTTTGGCTTTGTCAGGGGGGTGTGGGCAGAGCTGCTCCTCTTGTCCCCATGCTGGTGCAAGCAGCAGGGTGTTCCCCATCACCTGGGCAGGTCACCATGTCCCCTTCTCCATCGTGGTCCTCCATCCATGGGCAGCTCTTTGCACAGGGCTCACTCCCTCAGGGCCGAGCCTGCTGCTGCCACCTGGGTGTCCACATGTCCTGCTCCTTTGCCTGCCCATCCACCTTCCTCTCTGCGAGACCTCGGGAAAGGAGATGGACACGGAACAGATTTTGCCTGCCCTTTTTCCTGCCTAGACCATAGCTCCTGGTGGCAGTTTGCTCTGGAGCTGAGCTCTGCCCCAGAGGAGGAGCAGAGGTGGGAGCAGTGTTGGAGTCACTGGCTCTGTCCTGGTGTTGGTTCCTCCTTCAGGTGTTGGTTTTCACCAGCCTGTGGTAGTGCCCTGCAGTGTATCTGAGCCAAGAGGGTGGCCTGGCTCCAGCCCCAAGCCCCATCTTCCCCTTCTCTTGCTTTTTTCCAAGGATTTCTGAGCCTCTGAATTTGGACATGGGCCAGCTTAGCCCCGTTATTTGTTGACCTGATTCAGTGGCATGACAGCAGCGTGGTGGGTGCTCTCCTCCCAGGGAGCAAAGGGAGGGAACTGCTGGGTCAGTCAAGCCAGGAGGGCCAGACCTGTGTCTCCTGACTGTCTCCCCACCCCGGTCCCACTGCCTTCCCATGCCTGTTTCCCTCTCCAGCCACCAGGTTAAGGTGAGCCTGGCTTGGAGCAGGTGTTTCTGCTCCAAACTCAGCCAGCACCAGTCATTTCCTCCTCGAGGCATCTCTCCCTTGCACTCCATGGGGGTTCACAAGCCCGTCTGAAAGCAAGGAGCCTTTTTTACTCTGTGAGAACCCTTTGGGAACAGAGCTGCCACCGACCCTTGTGCTGTCAGAGTCCCAGTGGGTTTGAAAAACACGCTCGCACCAAACTCTGCTTCCCCCATGCCGAGGCTCTTCCATGCTTGGGGCAGCTTCTGTTTGCTGGAGCTCTCCTGCCAGCCGGGCCCCAGGAGAGGGAGAAACCCCACGAAGCTGAGCCCTCTCTCTGCCACACGGCCCAGCTGTCCCTGTGCTGGATTCAACTCAGTGCCTTTTTTGCTGCCCAGGAAGATCTCTGCATGCTTTTGGGTCCTTGCAGCTATGCCTGAGGGTCCTGCTCTCCTACAGAGGTTCCTGAAGCTTTGGCAGTGCTTCCTCATGGGTCCTGAAAGCTGGCAGCCTCCAGGCTGGGTGCCTCTGTTGTGCTTTGGTGAGGAATCCAGCTGGGAGCAGGAACTGGCAGCTCCCTTGTGCTGCCCCAAGCCAAGGGCAGAGTTTCCTTCCCTGGTTTCTGGCTGCAGTGAAGGTTTCCCCTCTCCCAGTTCTCCCTGCGGTGCTCCCAGCTGGCAGAGAGACCTGCTGTCCCCCAGGGCAGGTGTGCCAAGGGATTCCAGTGTGCCACAGCTTTGTCCCTGCACGGCCCTTGTCCCAGAAGGATGACAAAAGTGCTCTGAGATCCCTCCCGCAGTTCCCTGGGGAGCTGGACTGGGTTCAGGGCATGGCCAACAAGTCTTTTGGGGTTCTTCAGCTGAGTTGGAGGAGTAGGTGAGTGCATGGGTGCTGTGACTGTGCCAGGCACACCCCTAGCACACAGGAGTCTTGCAGTGCCTCTTGCAAAGCTTTGGCCTGATAAATCCCCTGGGTTTGTCCCATGTCCCTGGTGTCCCCCATCTCCCTGATGCTCTTCCCTCTCCCTTTTGCAGAGGAGGATGTGGAGAACTTTGACGTGACAAACCTGTCCCAGGATGTTTTACGGAGCATCGAAGCCGACAGCTTCTGGTGCATGAGCAAGCTGCTGGATGGGATACAGGTGAGCCTCTGGGGCCTGGGAGTTTCTTTGCCCTCACTGGAGGAGCAGTGTGGTCGTCTCCTCTCCCTGTCTGGGTGAGTATTCTGCATGCTCCAGCATCAGATCAGAGATTTTGCTCCCTCCCTGAGCTAAACCACAGAATCACCAGGTTGGAAGAGACCTTCAAAGATCACCGAGTCCAACCCATGCCCTAACACCACCTCAAGTAAACATGGCACTGAGTGCCACATCCAATCTTTTTTCAAACACGTGCAGGGTTTAATCTGTTAGTGGACTCCTGGGGAGATGGGTGCTGTGGCTGTCCAGATGGCCCTGTCCTGACCAGGGAATTCACAGCAGGCAGACGATCCTGGTGCTCAAGAGCCCTGTCTGCTTGGCTCATGATAATCTCATCTCCCAGTCCAACTGCTGGTCTGGGTTTGATCATTTCTAGCTGTCGTTGAAGCTGCTGCTTCTGACTCCGGGCCTCTCCCCACAGGACAACTACACCTTTGCACAGCCGGGGATCCAGAAGAAAGTCAAAGCCCTGGAGGAGCTGGTCAGCCGGATCGATGGTAGGTGACACGGGGACCTGGTCAGGTTTGTCCCAACCGAGGGAGGCCTCCTTTGTGAGAACTCTCGGGCCGGGGTAGACACTTCTTACAACACTGATGGAACCAGGGCAGGGCAGGGTGAGCCAGAAACCTCCTGGTGACAGCACAGGGTGAGGAGTGGAGGAATTTGGGAGAGAAAGGTCTCAGCCTGGAAGCGTGTGAAAGCCACCGTGCTGTGAGGCAGCGTGCAGGAGCTGGGGCGCTGTGAGCCCCAGGTGTGTAAGTGAAATGTGCTGTTTCAGAGCAGGTACATAATCACTTTAGGAAGTACGAGGTCGAGTACCTGCAGTTCGCCTTTCGCTGGATGAACAACCTGCTCATGAGGGAGCTGCCCCTCCGCTGCACCATCCGCCTCTGGGACACCTACCAGGTATGCAGGCTCCGCTGACCCCCCTGCTTGGCTTGGCACTGTCACTTGTGTCCCTGCCCCAAGGGGACAGAGGGAGCTGAGGGACACAAGGCAGCGTGGCCCCGGGATGTTCACAGCCAGCTGGGTGATGGGGGGCCCAGTAGGACATTTGTGTCTGGGGAAGTCGTTGTCCAGCTGAGCTGCAGGAGCTCACCCAGAGTTTTGCTGTCCACAGTCAGAGCCAGAAGGATTCTCCCATTTCCACCTGTACGTCTGCGCTGCCTTCTTGATCAAGTGGCGGAAGGAGATCCTGGATGAGGAAGACTTCCAAGTAAGAGCCTGAGGTTGGGGGTGATTCCCTGGGTGTGGAGGGGAGGGAATTGCTCTGTTTGGGAGCCCAGTGTGGACACAGACAACTGTAATCTTGGAGCTGGCTCCAAGGTCATCTGGTCTCAGGAGCTTTGCCTAGAAGTAACTTGCCTTGGTGATGACAGAGAACTGAGCTGCTGGAGGATTCAAACATCCCATTCCCACTCTGATCACGGTGTTTGCCCTCCTGTGTCCAGCTGTAACCCTGGAATAGCACC
>VYZQ01042982.1:0-10383 GCA_013400655.1 Mystacornis crossleyi
AATAATAATAATAATTTTATTAGAGTAGACAAAACAAGTGATGCACAATACTGCACACTATAATTGCTCACCAGTTACCAACTGATGCACAGCCAGTTCCTGAGCACCAGCCCCAGGCCAGATTTCCCCCCCCGTTCCCATACTNCAGATATTAGGTGTTCCATCAGCAGAAGCTATTTAGCATTTTCTAACACAATTAGTGAAATAAAAGCATTTTATATCTCAAATATAATTTCATTCTTGTAAGTCAAGCACTAAGTGAAATTACAGCACTTGAAAGTATAATTTACATCACTTCACAATCAGAATGTCAGTAATAAAGTGCAGAAGGTTAGCATGTTTTCCCAGAAATAGCTTTCTGTGATGCTGTATTATCTCTCACTAAATGGGATTTGTGTGGTGGTTCAGCCCCAGCTGCAGCTCAGCCCCACACAGCCACTCGCTCACTGCCCTGTGCTGGGTTGGGGGAGAGAGTTGGAAGGGGAAAAGTGAGAAAACTCACAGGTTGAGATAAAGATGGTTTAGTGGGACAGAAAAGAGAGAAAATAATAATAGTAATAGTAATAATAATAATAATTTTATTAGAGTAGACAAAACAAGTGATGCACAATACTGCACACTATAATTGCTCACCAGTTACCAACTGATGCACAGCCAGTTCCTGAGCACCAGCCCCAGGCCAGATTTCCCCCCNGCAGCACCAGCACCAGTCGAGATTTCCCCCCCCCGTTCCCATACTGAGCATGATGCCATATGGTACGGAGTATTCCTTTGGCCACTTGGGGCCAGCTGTCCTGGCTCTGTCCCTTCCCAACATCTTGTGTCCCTCCAGCCCGCTCGCTGGGGTTGTCGAAGAGCTGAAAAGTCCTTGACTTAGTATAAACACTACTTAGCAACAACTAATACATCAGTGTGTTATCAGCATCATTCTCGTACTTAATCCAAAACACAGCACTACACCAGCTAGGGAGAAATTTAACTCTATTCCAGTGGAATCTAGGACAATTATTTTGTCCAAAGAGCTCCGCGGATGGCTATTTAGTGCCCCAGTGTCTGGAAGGCCATTTGTGTGTTGTGGGAAATGGGAGCTCAGCATGTAGCACAGAGTTCAGAGNTGTGCTGGGTTGGGGGAGAGAGTTGGAAGGGGAAAAGTGAGAAAACTCACAGGTTGAGATAAAGATGGTTTAGTGGGACAGAAAAGAGAGAAAATAATAATAGTAATAGTAATAATAATAATAATTTTATTAGAGTAGACAAAACAAGTGATGCACAATACTGCACACTATAATTGCTCACCAGTTACCAACTGATGCACAGCCAGTTCCTGAGCACCAGCCCCAGGCCAGATTTCCCCCCCCGTTCCCATACTGAGCATGATGCCATATGGTACGGAGTATTCCTTTGGCCACTTGGGGCCAGCTGTCCTGGCTCTGTCCCTTCCCAACATCTTGTGTCCCTCCAGCCCGCTCGCTGGGGTTGTCGAAGAGCTGAAAAGTCCTTGACTTAGTATAAACACTACTTAGCAACAACTAATACATCAGTGTGTTATCAGCATCATTCTCGTACTTAATCCAAAACACAGCACTACACCAGCTAGGGAGAAATTTAACTCTATTCCAGTGGAATCTAGGACAATTATTTTGTCCAAAGAGCTCCGTGGATGGCTATTTATTGCCCCAGTGTCTGGAAGGCCATTTGTGTGTTGTGGGAAATGGGAGCTCAGCATGTAGCACAGAGTTCAGAGATGGACCTTACTGTCCAGCTGATACTAAAAAAAAGAAAAGCCACCATGACCTCATACTCCTTTAATTGGGTGCCCATTGTAGCTACATAATTAGTGTCTGCTCTGCAGCCATTATGGCACTCTGACTAATTAGAAGTGATGCAGATGTCACTTCACACTTCTGTGTACAAACCAACCCAGCATGCAAGCAGCTGAAAGGCTGATTACAGCACGCTGGGAGCTGCTAGACTTGAGTGCAGCCACACCAGTGTGTGACACATGGAGTGTAACTGGATGCACGTGTTACCTTCTTCCTGCGCGGAAGATAAAACCGATGCATTGGTTTAAAGGTGTGATGGGCCAGTGTGATCTTCTAAACTGAGTTCCTGCACAGAGAAGCCCAAAGAGCTTTGCCCTGTGATTTGCTCATCAAACCCATCATTTCTGTTCCAGCTGTCTGTCCTTGCCACCAGGGCTGGGAGAAGTGAGATGCTCTGGTCCTATGGGAGCTGTCTCCAAAATGAACTGCCTTCCCTACTAAAAATGTGCACTTCACTTGAGCAGGAGTGTATTTAGCAAGTTTCTCTCTGTGTTCCCTTCCAGTAATTAAAGAACCATCTGCTACTGGAGATGTCTCTTCCGTGGGGGAACAACCTACCAGTGTAACACTCGTACTGCTTGCACTGGGCATCTTCCCTTACCCAGAGAGCTGCTGTAAATACTGGGTCTGCTGTCCTTTATAGGCTCTGATGAAGATGTTGGAGCAAGAGTAATACCCACAGTGAGCTGCAGCCCCAGTACTAAGGGTCAGGTCTGCCATGCTCCCATCATAAGAGAGAGTGATAAGGAAGGGCAGCCAGTCATCCTCGGCCAGGTGGTGATTTAGGGAAGAAGGGGAATCATGCTGCATGTGGGAAGTGTCAGCAGCTAGATCCAGCCTTTAATGTGGGAGTCCCCAGGCTTTCCAAACCATGTCTGTGTCCAAGCACACATGTTCCGTGCTGGAGCTGGCTAAGAGCCATGCAATAGATTGTGTGCAAGACAACAGTGGGTTGCAAAATCTGTGTCAGAAGGAATTCCACGCTCAGAACTGCAGAAAATGTTTTGGAAAAAACAAGGTTAGAGAGTCACTATGCTTTTATTTTTTGATGTTATGCCCAGTTAGGTTCCCTTGGCTATTTTGATTTTGATCATTTAGATGTCTGATTGTGTAGCAAGGTTCCCTCCAACCCCATGAAACGGTGGCCTGAAGCTCTCTAGAGAGCTGTGACATTCTCTGTAATATCACGTTTATAGCCTGCAAAGTTCTAACTGCATCAATGACACTACAGTAATTTAAACACTGATCTCCTTCCTTCCATTTAAGTGTTTTAAAAGACGCTTGTGCATGGTTCTCAGCCACCTAATACTCCACCCACACTCAAGAACAAAGCCAGCAGCATTAAGCAGTCAATCAATCAAGAGCTCAGACAGCTGCTACCTACCAGAAAGCTCCGTTCCGTGCTTTCAGTGTCAAAAAGCACACCCTCCATCTCCCCCTGCAGCTCTGATGCACGTGGGTCCTTTGCAGAATTGTCAAGAGTAATAGGAATGTGCTAAAGGGTTTTCTTCAGTGTCCTTGTGTGTGGTACCCAGAACTGGGCACAAGCTGGTGGTGAGGAATGTGCAGAAGAAGGGAGCTGGATTAAAGGAACTAAACACATCTCCCTGCCACAATAAAAGAAGAAGAAAGGAGCTATCCCTCACAACATATTAGCCCAAAGCTTTCTTTCTTAGGTCAAATTTTGCAGTCTGACCTAATGAAGTAGTGATGGATGCACAGGCATCTGCCAAGCATCCCACACTGACATTAAAATCCCAAATTCTTCTCTCACTCTTAATGCTTCTTAGATATTTTACCCACATTACCCATGTCACACGATCACTCTGGAGTTTTGAGTGTAGCTCAGAAGCCCGTTTTTCTCCTCCCCCTCCCATTTTTAGAGTTTTCTGCTTCAAAAGAGCTGTAGCCCCACACAGTGTTAGAGATGCCACACTGCAGAGGTGCTGCGCAATGATGTGAGGAAGGGCAAGAGCTGCAGAGAGCCAAACACTCCACTAACCTTGTATTTGTGCTTTTTTTTCCAGCGTGTCTGCAAATGATACATCCTCATGGTGAGTCACTTTGGCATGAAATATATTACAGGTTTTTGTTGGTAGGTATTTTCTGTTCACAAGGTGCAATATCAGCACATTGACTCACCAGCAATGTCTGGTGTTTGTGAACTGCAGTGAGCTGGTACGACACACTGCAGATGCCCTGAGTGGACTGAGTGTTGCCCTTTGTATGTATAGCTACTCTCAGAGCATCCTCTTTCCTGTGGGACTTATGTCAGCTTGCTTTATAGAGCATCTCAGGGTTTATTTGTAATACAGTTCAAAGGTTTTTTCAAAATATTTTCAGACTGTATAACTCCGTAATTTATATTTAACAGTTTTTATTTGCCTGTTTGTCAGAGGAGATGTAAATGTGCCTTCGTGCTCTTTTCAGCTTACAGAGCACTTACACAACAAAGCCCATTAAGAAGTGATTAATTAGAGAAGCCATGAGTTAGAACAGTTCCAGACTCAAGAGCCTGACAGAGCCAGTGTAGAAGACAGGGTGAGCACAGTCTGAGGGGCTGTCAGCATTTCGGTGTTGTCACCCTGAGCATGTGTGGCCATTCTCTGAAGAGTGGCCTTTATATTGATGACAACCCTTTCTAAGAAATTGGATTACATTTTCAATTTCCACGTCCTCCTTTAGAAACTGGCACCCATGAGCCAGAGTCCCCAGCTTTTTGCAGGTATTGTTTGTCCATTACTAACACAGGCTTTGAGGGGAAAGAAAAAAAGCCTTTTCCTGAGAGGCTGGTTAGCCTTAAAGTGGGGAGTGCAGGGCATGGTGAGGCCGTGTTCTTCCAGTAACAGGGAAGTTCTGCTCTTTCCTCGGCTGCAGCTCCCCAGTGATGACACGAGTCGCGCTGAAGATTGTGACCCCTGTCATCATTACTGTCTTTGTCCTGGCACTGTACTTGCATGCCCAGCAAGTGGAATCCACTGCAAGGCTTGATTTCCTCTGGAAACTTCAGGTTAGTGGGTGTTGGCTGTGTGGGAGGATCACACGTGGTCTTTGGCGTTAACACGAAATGACTGAGCTATTCACTGTCAAGTTGAGGAGTGTGATAAAGCGCTTTGAATTTAATCTGAATCTGGCTTATAACTGGGCATGCTAATAATGCTCTGCTCCTCTTTGGTACTCTGCATACTCTGTGCTTCTCATCCCGGTTATTTTCTTCAGCCCCTTTTTTTCCTTGTAAATGCACGTTGGATGATCCCCATGGTAAAGGGTTATAGATCTGAAGGTTGAGAATAATGAATTTGGGCAACGGAGCTGTTATTGCTGCAGGAACATGTAATATAACACAATCTAGAAATACAGGAAACTCATATTCACTGCTGAATTGTTTCCCAGAGTTCAGTGAGCTTTAGTTTGCTGTGTTCAGGGGTGTGAAAGATTCACATTTGCATTTTCATTCACTTTCCTGTTAAGCAGTGGGAACTGGCTCAATGTCCAGCCTTCATTAGGCCCCAGGCAGCAGTACTGGGTAACCAACACACTGTGGATAATGTCACACACTGTGCTCCTGTCCCTGGGTTCACGGTTGATGTTTCCACTACTTGTGCCCATGAATAATGTTGGGGACTGTATGTGATTCCCAAGCAAGCAGGACAGGCCTGGGCTCTGCCCAGCACTCATGGCTGGGGGGCTGCAGGGCTGCAGGTTTCATTTAGATTTTCTACCTTCTAGGTGGCAGGACATCATTCTAATTATAGGTCTTTGTGGTTTGAGTTAGAGGCACTGAGGAAGCAACAATTAATTAAAGCTCCTTGGGAAGCAGATAAACATTGTAATCCTCATTTATAACTGGTAAAACAATGGAAGGGGTGAGCTAAGTGGTTACGCAGTTCAGGGCTCAGAAATACAATGCTGGATTCTGGCATTATTCTCTGCCTGCTTTTCCATTCATGTGTGCGCACGAAGAGATGGAACATTTTCCACTGCAAAACACAAGTTTCTGCATCTCTCTGATTCTGCTCTCCTTTGCAGTTTCCCCCCTTCTATTTCTGCCCTCACTGCAAGTTAATTTTCAGCTTTTTCCCCCGCCCCAGAGCAGCTACCAAAAGAGTAAGTGCATCACTTTGTCTCGCCCCGAAACTAGGCCACCGAAGAGAAGGAGGAGATGGAGGAGCTGCAGGCTTACAACAGACGCCTCCTCCACAACATTCTGCCGAAGGATGTGGCAGCCCATTTCTTGGCTCAGGAGCGGCGCAATGATGAACTGTACTACCAGTCCTGCGAGTGCGTGGCTGTCATGTTCGCCTCCATAAGCAACTTCTCCGAGTTTTACGTGGAGCTGGAAGCCAACAACGAAGGGGTGGAGTGTCTGAGGCTGCTCAATGAGATCATTGCTGATTTTGATGAAGTAAGTCGCAGAAAATCTGGGTGAGCAGAGAGAACTGAATTCATTATTTTAGCTGGGCTTTGCTGAGCTCCTGAGGGAAGGTGGTTTATCAAATCCTTGTGCCATGGTTCATTTCTCCTTACTCTAGGAGTCTTCAATTTTATTTTTTTTCCACACTGAAATCCCTTCTATTCCTTTGTCACTCTTTTGAATATCTACTCCCCTTTCTTCCTGTATCTTCCTGGCTCTGTCCACTACTTTGTAACGCTTGCAGCAAGGTTGGACATGTGGCACGGACATTACCAGCATCTGTGTGTTTGTCAAGGTTTATTTGCTTCTTTTGCTCTTGTGACCCAGATCATAAGCGAAGACCAATTCCGGCAGCTGGAGAAGATCAAGACCATTGGCAGCACCTACATGGCTGCCTCAGGCCTCAACGACTCCACTTACGACAAGGAAGGGAAGACACACATCAAAGCTCTGGCGGATTTTGCCATGAGGTTAATGGACCAAATGAAATACATTAATGAACATTCATTCAACAACTTCCAGATGAAGATAGGTAATGTCCTTGTGCTCACAGGATTCGATGTAGGTAGTGGTCATTCTGAGGTGGGGATCTTATGGAGAGTAAAAACCACAGATGTTTCATTAGCTGTACAATGATGTTGATTGTCTGGTGCCTAGTGACCACTTCGGCCTCTGTGAAACATCACGGTAGTTTTTTAGGGTATAGCAGCATTACTAGTAATTAGGCAGCATTACTGAAGCTCTCTAGGGAATTAGGAGCAGAGTAGCTCCTACCACAGCATGGTCTTACATGGTGGTTGGGCTTGGGCTCATTTGTCCCTATGCTTCCAGCTCTGCCATTCTTGGACATTAAATAAGTCAGGAAATAAACAGCAACAGAAAAAAAACTGTGAGGATGTCAAGTGTGGTGCTTGTTCTGGAAGGCGCTGGGTTGCTGCCTTGCAGGCCCTCAGCACTGCAGCAGGTGTGTGCTGACTTCAAGTGAGCAGTTTGCTTGTTAGCCAGGTGGCAAACAAACTTTATCCCATTATCTGGCACTGGAAAGTAGCTCTGGATTAAGCAGATCCAGCCCAAGATACCAGTCAGTTGGGCATAATGGATCAAATAAGCCAAATTTTATTTTAACATTTCTCTCCCCCCAGACTGGCCATAGCTTTACATAACAGGATAAAGCACAGCTAGAACCAGCGAGCCTCAAGATGGGCTTTTATTGTCTGAAAAATAATCTGCCTCAAGGAAATGGATCTGAGCGGATTTCTCCTCTCCTTCCAGGCCTCAATATTGGTCCTGTCGTAGCTGGGGTGATAGGAGCCCGCAAACCCCAGTATGACATTTGGGGCAACACAGTGAATGTAGCCAGCAGAATGGACAGCACAGGAGTGCCTGACAGGATTCAGGTAAGGCAATCCCTGGAAAACTTACACTGCCAGCCCTGTGTCACTTACACATTTTGAAACTTAATTAGAATTGAAATTTTGGTTTCATTTTATTCCTTTATGCCACACATTTACCTACACAGAACTGAAAGAAAAGCCACTTAAGGAATGTTGGTGGTACAAGCAAGTTTTGTCTTTTAATCATGACCAACACTGCAACCTTTGTTTAAAAACTTGCACTTTAATTCTCGGTGGAAGTGCTGAGCTGAGCTGAGCTTCCCCGTGTGCCTCACTGGCACTGAGCACAGTCCTGTCTGATCCCTGCTCACACGTGCTGCTCAGCTGTGTGTGATGGTTGTTTCATTTTCCAAGGGCCTGATTCAGATACGTATTTCTGTAATTCACTTTGCTGCTCACTGTGCCATGTGTGGTGCGAGGCCAGCAAGGGTCCAGGCATCAGCAGGATGGGGATACACAACAAAGGAGACTGTTTAAGGGGTTAACAGGACCTGTCTGATAATCACACATCTCCTTGGCCTTCAGATGTGACCTTTCCAGTGATTCAGTTCCACTGTCCTGCTTTTGCTGAGCCAATGTCCACAGTAGCAGAATGTCATTCCTTGGGAAAATACCGAAGGGTTATAAAAACAGAGCAGCTGATGTAAAGCCCAGGAGGGGCAGCCACGCTGTTTCCTTGCCTGTCAGTTAACTGGATTGATATTTATGCAAAGCTCTTTAAGCTTCCCTACGAGATGGTCTGTAAAGCCACCTGGAAAAGGATGAGAAAATATATTGTAATAAAAAAATATCTCCGGAAATCGGGTCTTTAAACTTCTGTTGTTCTGCAGCACAAGTGATTATTTTTGACTGGCATCTGCAGAGACAATTTGGATGCTGGATATAGTATTCCATTTGATCAGTTCTCTCCCATTGCCCACTACCTTCTCCTTCATAAAAACAACCCCTGACTCCTAAGCTGTACATCCGCTGTGTAAATTTTAGTAATTTTTGAGGATTTTTAGTAAGTTTGACCTGTTTTCCTACTGCCGCTCCAGTGATACAGTGAATGCCTCTGAGTAGACTGAACTGACTGGTGTGTTTTTAAAAATGTGACTAATTTGTTACACTTTATCTGGTCACCTCCATGAAAATGCAGTGTCCCCAGTTGTGATGTGCATGTGACATCTGTACTTTCTCAGGTTCTAATGGTTGTGTTCAGCAACTTGTGCCAACATTTCAGTTAGTGATTGATATGAGAACAGATTGACTTAGAAACATAAGAGTTGAACCTACTTTAATTTTGTCCATGGATTCCTCCAAAAGCAGATGGAAAGACTGTGTGGAAGACGTGGAAAGCATCTGTTTACCCTTGTTTATTCTGCAGGTAACCACGGACATGTACCAGGTTTTAGCAGCCAACAACTACCAGCTGGAGTATCGAGGGGTCATAAAGGTCAAAGGCAAAGGAGAAATGACCACCTACTTTCTAAATGAAGGGCCTCCAATTAGTTAGCACCGACTGCAGAGCCACACAGAGATGCATTTTGCATTACCCAGGACTGTGAATCGGAGAAGAATCGTTTTTTGGCAGTGAAGCTGAATATGCAGCGCAGTTGAAATTCCACCCCATGACTCTAGAGCTGGTATCAGCAAATTCTTTGGCCACCCATCATGAAAGGAAAAGAGAAAGAAACCACCTTGGAGTTGTTCCTGGCTAAGTTGACCAAAGATGTGCACTACAGAGTTCACAGATAAGACATGAATTCGGCATTTTTAAAAAGGCTGCTACCACAGGATGGCATAAGAAGCTATTTAAGTATTTATTGATGCAACACAACATTTACTTGGTTGAAGGAATGTATGATTCACTACAATGCATTATTTTGGAATGGATTTGCACTCCCATAATGTTTCCATCCCATACTGCCAGCTATTTGAAGTGTACCACTGTGCTTTTATTAGCTGTTTTGAATGGGCTTTCAAAACTGACACCCACTGTTGCAGCACACAAAAAGGCCTTTTAGAAGGGCATTGGTAATGTTTTAGTGTGAAGACATCATAGCCTTGGCCCCCTCTTTTCCCTTCTTCTCCATGGCTAAATGACTGCTTTTCTGAATGGGGCTGGCACACCTGATGAAGGGGAAGATCAAGATAAAGGAAGATGGCTCTACAACTATATTTATTAAAAAGTCGTCTGTGCTCTTCTTTGGTATCTATCAGTTTACATGGGAAAGACTAGATGTAAACAAGAGACACTTTGTGGGGGGAGCTCCCCTGAAATTTGTTGTGGGTTTTTTTGTATTTTTTATTTTGTAATATTGAAAACATGGAGATCTAACAGATATACCAAATTCTATATTTTGTAAATTATATATAAATTAGAAGGCAGGCTGTCCACACCAAGGTGTGGGGGGAGGTGTATATAACCTGTAGACTTTTGTGTAATTTTTTTCTGCATAATACTCTGAACACAGACTTGGCAGTTTTCAGATTATCACTATACAATCAACCAACAACAAACAGGTGAGTTCCCAGGCTGCATCAGATGCATTTTAAAATGAAAATCCAGAAAAATCTACAACCCCAAAGAAGAGGAGAAACCCGCGGTAGTCACAGAGTTGTTCCGTGCAGCATTCCAGCGGAGGGTGGCGGCTTCCCAATGGAAACGGGACCTTTGAGTTTTAGCTACTGAGACGGTATCAAACATGTCAAAGAGAGCTCTAGCCAAATCTTCTAACTCTTAACAGGAGCTCTTATGAGAAAAGGAAAA
>VYZQ01042983.1:0-16327 GCA_013400655.1 Mystacornis crossleyi
TTTTTTTTTTTTTTTCCTACCTGTTTTTGCAAGCTGCTTAGTTTAATTAAAACTCCCCAGCATGGATTTCTCTCTGCAAGTATTCAGTGATGCCTTGAGGTCTTTTGGTGAGCTAAGTATTAATTTCTCTAAATTAATCTGTGTGCCTGCCTGCTCTTTTGCCTCAGGGAATGGGATGTTTCTGCACTCCCCCTGTCCCATCATTCACTCCATATCCCTCTGCAGACAGACATGGCAACATAAAACCTTCATCTGTTCCTTGGTGCCCAAGGCTGCACCCAGAGGTGCCAAGGGAGAAGCTACAAAATTTCCAGCAGAGAGAAGACGTTTTAATATGCAAATATCTTCCCAAGAGGCTGTGATGTGGCCAAACACCCAGAGGATAATCTGGTTTGTCTACCCATTTTTTTTTTTAGAAAGCAAACACACAAAGGAAAAGCCTTGCCCTGGATATATACATCTATTTACAGATTTAATACCAGCAAAGCTAATGTGCAAGAGAGCACCCATCCCAAGGTCAGAGCCAGCCTGTTCTCTTCTCCCTGCCTCGTTTCTGAAGTTTTCCATATTTCTAAGTTCCACTGAAGAAGAAGAGAGCTGTCTACTTCTGTGATCAAAATGTCAGAAAGAGCCTTTGGTTCCTAAAAATCTAATAACCAGTGGGTTCCTAAAAATCTAATAAACCATGCTGGGATTGATTCCCTCCCTATCCTTCCTTGAGGAAGAGATTAAAGAGAGGTCACAGCATGCACCAGCAGGATGCATGAGGATAAGGGGTGACTATTTGAAATTTAGCAAAACCAAAGGCAAAGGAAAAAGAAATGAATGAAGGAGCTAGTCAAGATCTGATACCAGAATCTGCTGGGGACACCTGCCCTCTCAACAGCATAATGAACCAAAGCTCAGAGGCACTAGAGTTAAGGGTCTTGCATTTAATCTTTGATGAAGGCTGGACCTGGTATGCCAGAGAAATCTACCCTCTCTAGACCCAAATCACAGATGAGAGGGTGTCTTGGTTTAAAAGACAAATGTCTCCCAAGGAAGGTGTTATGTTGCAGTCAGGTGCAACCTTCCCTAAGACAGTTGTGCCAGTGGGAAAGAATAGGGAATGATCTTTGCGTAGGTTTTCTCAGAGGTGTTTATTTTTCAACCCAGCGTCCTGCCAGGCTGGGAGCAAAGACAAGACTCATGGGAAAACTACAGTGTAAAGCTAGAATCACCGGGGCAGGGGAAACAGTTGGGACCAATAGGGAACAGGACTTGGGTAACAGGCAGCATCAGAGAGAAACCTGCGTATCCAGGGCACGCTCCCCCCCAACCCCAGGTCCCATCTTCCCGGGGAGAGGGGGCACAGGAGGGGAACCCCCACAGTGGTAACCTTCCTGGAATGGAAAGAAGACCCTTTCCTCCAAACTGTTTTAACTTTAAAAATTATGGGGATTCCAAGCAAAAATGTAGGAAAAAGAATAACAGCTCTTTATTATAAAATATATATATAACAGAACAGAACAAACAACAACACAGTAAACAAACAACAACACAGTAACAGAAGCTTCCCAAACGCTAAGCACTGTTTCCCCTTTGGTATAACTATGACCACAACAGGCAGGGGGCTCGGGCTCGGCCTCAGGCTGAGAGACTGCAGTGGCTCACTCACGGCCGACAGGGGGAACTCCAATGTGAGCCCTCAAGAGGGACATGGTGGCCTCAGAGAAGATGAAGAGTGGGGGATTATTGCCCTGAAACTCAAGCAAGAGGCAGGTCTCTCTCAGTTCTGCCTGTGGCCGAAGTCTCAGTCAGTGGGGGGTAGCTGGGACTCTCTTGTAAGCACAGGTCACAGGCAAGAAAGTCCAAGAAAAAACTGCAAGACGACTGTCCCCGCTCCCAGCATGTACAGACTGCACACACCCAGCTAAAAACTGCCGAACCTTCACTCGGTTCCCCTCCCCTCCCCCAGTCCATTCTGGTGGTATGCCAGAGGGATCAGCTACTCCTTTAACTCAATTACCTTGCTATACATCCCTGGGGCATCATCTCCTCCTCCCAGTGTCTTTTCAGGTGACAAATGGGAAAAAAATTCACTGAGAAACCTAACCCACAACAGGGGGACCAGCTGTTGAACTGCAGAAAGGAAACTTTGAGAGCAGTGTTGTTTCGTGAGTGCCAGTTCTGGGAAATAGTCTGTAGGGATCATCTTCAAAACTCGACACAGACCTCCTCTCCTCCTGCCTCAAGGATTTAAAAGCAACAGGTCTAAAAAAAAAGAGATGATGAATGAATGAATGAATGAATGAATGAATGAATGAATGAATGAATGAATGTACAGTCAGGTTGCATCCTTGGCTAGAAAGTACATAGAGGTGTTGAGAAGCTGTTGATTTGAAATGCTGTGATTGGATCTAATTGAGAGTTGGGAGGAAGACATATTTTTGGCCACAAGTCTTCTTCTTCAATGGCAATCCCTCTGCTTGTGTCCATGAAAGGCTATGGATTTGCTGTAATGGAGCTGTAATATAGAAGGTCTAATCTACTCTACATGTGCATTTAGGACTTACGATTTCTGAGGCCTCTCTTCATGAACTCTAGCTCATCTCCAGAAAGCCAGAGATGGAAGCAGCTGCATCACAAACTAATAGTTGTAAGGTGAGTGTTCTAATGAGATATTAAGTCAAAATCTTCCAAGATGCTTCAGTTTGACCAGGCCATTGCACTGTCCCAGGGGCAGAAATAATTTACTGCTGTGGTTGCATATGTGGCAAAGGAAGGCTGTTCTGGCAGTGGTGAACTCCTGGTGCCTCACTTGACTGCTTGGACTCTTGTGTTTAAGGACCTTGGCATCCACATAGGCTTATACCAAAAGGTTCTATCGTGAAAGCAAGGGTTTGCTGGAAACTGTCTCTACCTTCAGCTATAGCATTTTACTCTCTGTCCACACAGTGCATATTCATTAATTGTCACATATATGCCTTTTCCTGAAGCCATGACATCATGTTGGCAGGCCATTAGCATTTCGTAGAACTTTGCTGGGGTATTGGCATTCAAAGTAAGGCTTATGATTATGCCTATGAAACTCAAGGGTGTTTTGCCCAGCCCACAGGCACCTGCTGCCTGGCGCAATCTGTGTACAAGCTTTGCTCACTCTTAAATTTCTTTTTTGGCTTAATTTAGGCTGATGGCTCAAGTAGTGGCCTTTTTCAGGAAGTCTTGAAAAACTCTATGAGCAATGTCAGCACAAGGGAGAGAGAGCCCAAAAGAAAGGTACATAGTATAGAAACCCTGAGAGCAAAAAGTGACACAGCTCTACCTCTATAATAAGGAAAAAGTTAATTAAAATCCTTGTAAGCCTAGAAAGAGCAGTTTCAAAATTAATAACCTATTTTGCCATAAAATGAGGAACATGAAGCAATATTTTGCAAAGGCTGAAGAGCTGTGTAGGCATCTGTTTCCTGGGTATGTGGCAATCTTTTTTGAAAATAGAAGGCAAATTCCTCTAATTCTTTCTTACGTGAGAGAGCTTTCTGCCTGTTTTTAATTGCTGCTTCTGTTGGGCTGCCATTATTTTAAGATGTCCTGAGGCGCAGGTTAAAAGAGGCTCAGATTTGTCAAGGTGGTGATGGCAAAGTCTAACGGGGCCATGCTGCAGCCTATTTGTGTTCCTTAATGCTTCGGAGGCTTCCACATGAAGTGAATCATGCCAGAATAATAATGCCACATCTTGCAATTCATTCTCATCAGTTTTAATGAAGATAAAGGGGCTCACTTTTTGAACCCATTTGTGCTTAACAAATTAAACATGCTTCTGAACGGTTTATGTGTACAGAATATTTGTCCTTATAATGTTCATTTAAATGGCAAAATTAACTAACCTTATTCCATATATTTTTATTTTGTTCTTTCTTCCTTAAGAAGGTCTCACAGCTATACAGTTGGTTCTTATATTGTTCCCTGCTTATTTAAAGTTATTGTTAATAATTTTAATCCTTTTCTTGATGTTGCAGCATCACTTTGCTTTGAGAGTATTTTTGGAGCCCAGCAGCCAGAGGAAGTGAGTGAGAGGGAGCAGAGGATAGGGGAAAGCCTCAAAGGAAAATCTCCCTTATTTGCCACAGCAGCAAAATCCACAACCAATCAACACATCCCACCTACAGGCAGTTCTCCATCTCCTTCATGAAGCTTCATTTCATGGCCCTGTATTTACTGATTGTTACCAGAGTGCAGCAGCCACTTGGGAGAATGTAAACTTCCCACTATGGTGGGGAAGTTGCCAGGTTGCTCAGGTTTGTTATGAGGAGATGCTATGGAGAAACTTAGGGATGACACCAACTTTGCCTCAAGAAACACAAAGAAAAGCAAGCAATATCTGTTACATTAAACATTCTGTAAACCACTGAAAAGAATAAGTTAATAAATACAAGGTAGTAGGTCAATTAGCACTCTGATGAGATTTGTTTCGAGCAATAAACAGTCTCCAACAAATAGCCAGGAAAGGGTTCCAAATACTTGGTTGTCTGGACCTGTGACTTTGGATAAAATATAAAGCAGAAGTGGAGAAACCAATGGGCAACATTGGGTTTTCCCACTTGTGCTGGGAAATAGTATTTATTACTGCAATCTGGGCATCAAGGCAGGCTGTGCACAGGAAGTACCAAGAGAACCATCAGGCTGTGTACCCAGAGGAGCTGTGCCATGGAACATGTACAGTTGCTATGATGTCATTTTCCACTTGTATTTTTCTGACGCAGGGAATAAATGGCTATAGGAAGTGCAGGGTGATAACTTGGTTTTGGCACTAAGCAATGCCACATAACTCAACATGGAACTCTCCATGAAAACTTTTGACTTATAGACACTCAATGGCATCAAAAATGCTATTTTTTCTTTCTTTTTCTTTAAAGAAAAGGAGAAGCCCCTGACTCATCGATCTGTTGACTTGAAGGGTGACCCAAATATTTCCTGGAAGACAGGAGAGAAAGATAGAATCATAGACTATCCTGAGTTGGAAGGGACCCACAAGGGTGATCAAGTCCAACTCCTGACTCTGTGCAGGGAACAAGCCCAAAACCCTGCCACGGGCCTGAGAGTATTGTCCAAAACTTTTGGAAAACTGTCAGACTTGGTGCTGTGAAAAGTTCCCTGGGGAGCCTCTTCCAGTGCTCAAACACCCTCTGAGTAAAAAACCTTCTCCTGATTTTTAAACCAAACATCCCCTGACGCAGCTTCAGGCCATTCTCTTGAGTCCTGTCATTGGTCCCCAGGAAGAAGAGTTGAGTGCCCCTCCTCTTCCCCTTGTGAGGAAGTTATAGACTGCAGTGATGTCTCCTGTCAGTCTCCTCCAGGCTGAAGAAGCTAAGTGACCTCAGCTTCTCCTCATACAGCTTCTCCTCCAGACCTTTCATCATCCTCATGCACCTCCTTAGGATGCTCAAAAGACTTGAACAGCTCAACTTTCAGTTTCTTTTGTTATGAAGGGCATATCCTATATTCTTGAAGACAAAACAGTCCATGCACATGTCAAAAAGCAGAGATTAGAACATGGACTCCAAAAAAAGCAGTTTTCCCCTCTGCTTCTGTCTTTTTGTTGTAGCTTTGTTGCTGAAGAAAGGTAAGCACAGTATGTGGTAATAACAGTCACTCAAAACCTTGGACCAGGTGTATCATCATTTGTCTGTTCAAAATATTTCAAGGTTTGTTTTGGCCACGAACTCACAGCAGTTGATAAAAACAAAGCCCTGACTGGGCTGGCAGAGATAGGCTGCTACTGACAAGAGACAGAAAAGGAGGAACAAGAGGAGAAGGGACAGGCAAGTGAGCAACAGGACCACAAGTGTCCCACAAATCAACTTCAAATATTGAAATGTATTCAAGGGTGCTGACTTACAGCAATTTACACTTATTTATAGGGGATACCTTGAAACACCGTCCATTAGCAGCATAGACAGCATCTGCAATTAGGACACAGACATGGGTGCTCTGGCACCACAGGGTGAATTTCAAAAATAAAATCAACACCCTATTGAGTAAGGAGAGATTTGTGTGGCCACAGAGAATCTTTAGCCTGCTCTTTTCTTTTTTTTTCCATAATTACTCCATAAAAATAGTGAACATTTTATTTCATTCACAGATATATCTTTTTATTCACACTGTGATCCTTTCCAACCCACTTGCTATATCTACAGTGCAACATTTCAGGATGCAGATATCGCTTTCAAGACATCCTTCCTTTCCTCCATTTTTTCTTTTACCAGTCAGATTGACTCAGTGAGACATCTGCCTCTCTTTTCTCTCCCATATATATTAAGCTCTAGATCGTAATGATCTTGACTTTTCCTCATTCCATCTGTTATTACTGATTGTGGCATAAACAACTTGGTAAATCTCACAGGAAGTATTCTGTAGAGTTGGACCTCAGTTGAATTGATTGTGGAGAGCTCCACGAGCAAACGACAATCCATAAAATGGTAAGTCTGGCCCAAATACTGTCCCTTACTCAGACTGTCATTGCCCATTGACACAAACCCAATTCTCACAGACATCTGTGTGGGAGGGCAACTTGTCAGTAAAATAAAGAAGCACATTTGAACTGTGTTGAAATCTAAAATCAGGTTTTAGTGCTTTTTTTACAACTTTATCACGTTCTTCTGGCTGATTTATTCTGAAGCACTAGAGCAATGCTTGGTGGTATGTGAGAGCAGCTGCCTTCAGAAGGAGATTGGTGCACAACATCCACCAGCGTGATAGTTTTCCAAAGCAAAGATATTATTGAAGATATTTTACTAAAATGCAGTTGTTTTCCATAGGTTTATAAAAAGAACTACTTTTTTTTTTTTTTTTTTTAAAACACAGGACTTTCCAGGAAATGAGACAGACAACTTTGTCTTGGAAAGCACTTACATTTAGTATGAAAAAATTGCACAGGAGTCTCTTCAGTAGCACATAAGACAGTGCTTCTGGCAGGCAGCACTGGGAAAAGAAATCAGAAAACTGAAAGTTCTCAGGGACTGCAGTAAGCCTGTTTTCCTGCAGATACAGTTAACAAAAATGACATAAAAGGTCAACCTCCCAGTGTTATCAACTATTGTAATTACTGCAGATTGGGACAAAAGGACCACCACCAGAGGAAAATTTCCAAAAGTAGAAATTAGGCAAATAAAGTTGCTTCACATTCTTGACAGATGTCTCAAGTCTTGGAGATGCAGGAATGTGTTTTTCTTCACTTTTCTTAATTTAAACATTCATATTGTCTTTATAAAGTCAATTTTAACAGTGTCACGTTTAGTCAAGCATGCCAACCCAAGTCTGAGAGAAAACAGGAATGCCTGAGGAGTGCATGGATACCCAAAAAAATGCAACCATAGTTCAATACGGGCAAAGGTAGCTGGTTATTAAATGTCCTGGTTTGGACAGGTGTTTACTAAGGAAGGCAGGAGTCCCCCTCCCACACCGGAATGGAAAAAATGTAACCCCCTTTCTTTCAAACTGTTATAATTTTGGAATTGAGGAGCTTTCAGGCAAGGATATGAGAAATAGNAAGCACTGCACCCTACTTTCTTCCCAGTTCTAGATCTCGAGATGTCTCCGCTTCCCCATCTGAGAAACAAACCAAGACAAAGGGGACAACTGGGCCCCTCCCTTGTGATAGGTCTTTTTGTTTCTCTTAAGTACCCAGCAATGCGCCTTAACATGGGGAAAAATTCTTTGAGAGGAAAAGAACACACACACACACACGCACAAAAAGAAAACCTCCTAAAACCCCAACATTAAATTAAATGATTACCATGAGATTCATTTGAAAGTTTGCAATATCTGCAGAAATTTAAAGGTCTGTTAATTATGGGGACAGATATTACCCTTCTGATATTCCTCTAATGGAAGGAATACGAGTGGGTTGTCATATAGAAAAAAAAACTGTGAGTGCCTGTGACATAAAGCTGGGTTTTCAGTTAAAGAGTTTTTAAAAGACATTTGAATCTCAGTTTCAGTTAAATTGCAACATGTAAAACACTAATGTACCAATATCCCAGTTCTACAAGGAACCATATGAACAGGGCAAATCTAGAGTGTATTTGATAGCATTGTATTTGTGAAAAGAGTCAAGAGATTTTTTTCTGTGTAAGCAAGAAGTTTTTAGCTCAAATGGAGGGGAGGGCCCAAATTCATGAATCCCAGCAGCCTTTTCTGTCGTTGTGCTGCTTTGTGTTGTCATTACAATACCACTGCCAGTTTACTCTTTTAAATACCAAACTATATGTATCAAAAAAACCTGTCATAATTTTATCTGGGAGGAGGCACAAGTCAGAGTCATCTAAGAAAAGTCTGGTAATCCCTTCTTCCTCCAGAGATAAAATCCACAGCAACTGAACTGCATTGCCACCTGCACATCTCTCTCTGTTTTGATGCAGAGTTCACAGAAATACTGTCAACAATTACACAATTAGAACAGTCATTTGCTGCCAAATCCTCAGCTCTCGTGACAATTTGCTGGTGTGGGCACTGAAGGGCATCTCTAGAATCAGCTTTAACACATTCATAGAGGCATATCCTGGAAGCTCTGGGACAGCTCAGAACAACTTTTCTAGGATGCACTACAGACACTATCAACCCAGTAGACCTGTCTCCATGAAGAGGAGCCATGGAAGAGTATTTGATAAGAATTTTGAAGTAAAAATACTCCCCCATACTTTCACTTTAAAAAGATATCTTAATATCAAATGTAGTTGTTGTAAATGTTAGAGAGGGAAGTTAGGGAAGAGAGAGCAAAGACTTCCTCTACAGATAACCAAACAATGCTGTATCTTGTGAAGAAGAAGAGGGTTTAAAAAAAACCCTATTTCTGTATTTTGTGTAATACAGAGCAGGTGTTTGCACTGCATTTGGGCTAAAGAAAAGAAGGGAAATTTAAGTAAATTTTCAGACTTTTCTGAGGGCAAGAACTGCTATTCAAAGTCAGTGATAAATAACTCCTGTCTGGAAGATAACAGAGAACATGTGGGGTGGGAGATAAAATTCAATTTTGGACAGAAGGTGGCACATCAAGCCCATACGGGTATTAAGAAATGATGGTAAGAACAAGGACTATGTTTGTCTATCATCCCTGGGGAGAAAAAGATTGGAGAAAAAATATCAGACCCGAGATGTCTCTTTGTACTGGAAGAGCGTCCATTTTAGATCCTCTGCCATCCAGAGGATATTCTTCGTTTTGGCAGAAGAGGACCAGGACTCTCCATGGAAAAAATTGTCCTGCTTGATTAATCTGTCCAGAGAGTCAGTTGTTCACCTACTAAATATATGAGAGCCTGAAGGGGCAGAGAGGTCTTCAGGATGAGAGGAAGATTTATCACTTAAAGGTGAGCATTGCCCTGAAGATGGTGTAAGGACATGAGACATTAGCACAAGAAAAGAGAAGGAGAAAGTTGAAATATATGTGAAAACAAATGTTTTAGAAGGATTGGGAAGAAGAGAAGACAAAATGAAAAATGCAGTTGTGGAGGACATGATGAGGCATAAATGGCTGTCAGAGAATAGGAAGTTCCAGTGGGTAGATCAGACACTCATGACAGAAAAGTAAAAACAGCCAAAACAAGTGATGAAGGGGCAGCTTAGATCTTCGAAGAGCACCAGGCTATTTACTGGAGGATTGAGATGCTTTGAACAAAGGACACAGTCAGAAAGGTGTTGAAAAGGGCCAGGAAGGAGGTAGAGATTAAGTCTCAAAGGCCAAAGAAAAATGACACACAGTGTGGTGCTGGTGGAGACCAAAGGGAGATGTTTCATATGGAGGGAATTGCCACCAAAGCAAGGAGTGGCAAATTTAACATACCAATGTACAACTTGAATGGGGGAAAGGGCAACGAGTCTTGGATTTACTCTCTTCTGGTCCCCTGTTTTCCCAAGTGGCCATGACAGGTTAGCCAGGAGGCTTGACATCACTGCACTCTTTACAGCCATTGCAATGAAAAACTGCTGGAGTTTTCAAGAAGCTGTCCTGCCATCATCCTGCAATGAGACATTTTTAGAAGTGTTGATTTTCTGTCTGCTAATTTTATCCAGACTTAATTCAAAGCAACCAGAGAGAGAAAGACACTCAGAGAGAAGACGATAGGGAGGAAAAAATTAAATTATTTGGCTTCACATTCCAGGGACCCAAGCACAATTTGGTAACTACCTGAGGCTCATGAGAGTTTTAAATTTTTTTTTCTTTCTAAATGATATGTACAGAGTTTATAATTATAGAGATCCAACTCCTTGGCACTGTCATTTCCATCAAGTCTCCTTACATATCTTGCACTAAGTACATGGTCGTTAATACTAATTCCATAATGACAGTGGAGCACTGAAGTAAAATTTAATAGTTCCTTAGTTAATCATTAAAATTAGCCTATCTCTGTGGATACTGGATCTTCTAATGTTTCCATGCAATGCCATTTTGGGAAATAAATGAGATGGCAAAAGGGGCTTTTTAATGTGTTATCACCCCATGGAGGACAATAAGGCTACCTTGGTCCTGGCTCAGAAATGTTGGAGTGGGCTGCGCAAGCCAATTCCTTTTTGTGATAGTTTGCTGGGCAAGATCTATTCTGACATAACCACGAGATACTGAAAGGTCAAAGATGGTGAAGCAAATACAAGATAGACAGGGCACATGGCATGCTAATAACCATGCAGTAGGGAGAAGGAAAAGAAAGGTGTCACAATGGTCAGGTTGAGCTGCACTGTGGTGAACTCTACCAGGCACAGATTCTGCGAATTCTTTCTGGCTTCAGTCATATTTTTTTTTAGTATTATTATTCAATATTTTTTATTTTCTTATTCCTGAATTGGATGGTTTTACCCACAAGATTAAATGCTTTGGCATGACCTAGAGATTGAAGCCACCTCAGAACCTAGGCAGGGACTTCTGGAATGATTTAGTAAAGTGAAACTGTCTTATCAGCTTAATGAGGGAATTCTTTCTCATGAAGGCTTTCACCAGAAAAAGCTGAAAAGAAGTATTTTATCATTGGAAAAACTGGATGGGCAACAATAAAAATGAAAATTTTGTTCTTCTTTACGAGTAGATGACTGGAGGCAGATCACAGATTTTTAAAAATAATCACCATTATCTCTTCGCGAATGTTGATTCTTAAAAGTTGCAGACAGATTTTCTTAAATAATGGGCTCAAAATCTTCACTGCTTTCTAGAAGAAAACCACTGAGCTAAATAACTGCTGAGTTAATAAATACTCTGCCTTTTAGTTTGGTTGCTCCTTTATGAGCTCCTGACTTCAATACTATTGCCTTGATAAGGAATACTGAAGGAAGAGACAGAGAAAAGACAGATCTTAAAGCACACAATAAACAGGAACCCAGGCAAGTGTGTCCCCAGGGCTGCTGTACAGCTGAGCAGAGGAAAGTAGTGTCAAGAAACACCCAGGCAAACTGGCAGCTTTCAGATATGAGGGAGTCCTGGGAAATGAAGCATAGAGTGGTTGTATATCCCTTGACTCCAAAAATACAGGGATCTCTTACAAGATGTCTACCCTCAGACATTTGATATCTGGGTTGCTCTGCCTTCAGTGTCAACAGTGCCAAGATTTTTCCTCTGGACTTTGGGTGCCTGAAGCTGATAAACTCTTGACTAAATTCCATATTGTCAGACACCTTGACTCCATAACAAAATCTGGGGGAAAACGTCTGTCACTTTTCAGTGTATATTGGATTGTACACTTGTCTCTGAAGGATCTGTATCAATTCAGGCTATCCAAATAGTCTGTCTTGTTGAATTTGATGTCCTTTGCACAGATGATAGCAGTAGAGATAAGATTCAATTAATATCATTGATCTAAACTGGAACTCCAAATAATTTTTTAATGCTTTGACAGCACTTTCTGTAGGACCAGACTAGCCAGTTTCCAGTCTGAGGATGAATGTCTTTGTAACGTGATATGTGGTGATGCCTTCGAAGTTGAGAGAAAACTCCCCTACTCAAAGCCATTGGGTAAGGCTCCACAAAACTTTGACCTCAAACAATAACTAAGGATCTTTTCTTTTGTTTTAAGTTACTATATCTTGTCCAAAATCAGGCAGTTAAGGGAAGGAATAGAAGTGACGTGTGAATCTCTTTGTAAAGACTGCAAAATACAGACAATACTTGAAATATGAACTTTATTCTTGCTTGTTCATATTTTTATTTGAATTTTATTACTTTTTCAACATTCAGTGATTCTTTAAATCATTTCAGGGTATCTCATTTCAGCACACCAATAAATATACATTTTCTCAAATGAAAATCTAGGAGAGATTTCTAGAAACTTAAAAGTTTTCTGGAACTTGATGTTTTCAAGAAGTTTTTTTAGGGAATTTATCCAGAAGAGATGAAGTCCTCTTAAATCTGTCAGTTGCTTTAAGATGCTTTGAATTAGTTCTGTCTTGCAGGACAGCTTCCAGCACATCACAAGCTTGGTGATAATTTCTGGTGTGTGTAGTCAATGCATCCAAAAGCTTTCTTCCAAAATAAGCAGAAGTATTCCAATTTTTTTCTCCTGTAAGTTTCTTGAATGCATGTTGCTTGGATCTTGCTCTTTGTTAGCATCAAAGGCCTCTGGAGCCTTCAGTCCACACTCCTCCAGCCCACTGGCCCCTATTAGTACAAGCCCAAGGGCTCTATAGAGAGGAGCCTCTTCAGGGAGTACCAGTTCATCATTTGGCCTCCTCCCTTCCTAGTTCTGCTACAGGCTCATACATCAAGTTTGAGGACAAGCTTTGGCTGAAAACAAAGCTGAAAATTTAAGGGAAGATGAGAAAGCATCCAATTCACACTAGAGGGAAACTGTGCAATTAGTTTTGTTGGAAGAGGTATCCAATCAGCTGTACACATATGGCATAAGTGTTCACGAAGTTGGTAGCCTGACAAGCAGAACAACTCTGCTCTCGTCCAAGCTAGTGGGAAAGAGATTGGCTCATCTCTGAACAAATGCCATGGTCTGAGGGCTGTTCTCCTCCCATTCTCTTTTCTTTGGCTTTTTTTTCCTTCCTGTCTTTCATTGTCATTTTTTAAAAATTACTAACAACCTTTCTGTAAGAGAGCACAGAAAGCACGACTGCATTTAAAGCAGTTTCCACTATCTGCTTCTAACTGATTCTTTTTATATTTCATAATTGACTGGAAACATGATTCTTAACAACAAAAAAGTCCACTCTTCAATTCCCAGCTTTTAATGAATGGGAAATAACATGCCATACTCACTCCAAGCAAAATATTTACTTCTTCTTCATATGGTTAATGACAGTTTTTCTCTTTATTGTCCAGGACTCCTAAACAATTGCTGCAAGCTTCTCACCAAAGTCTGCAACTGCAAAAATAATATTTTGTGTTCACTGAGTTAAATCATAACGTAACATGTTGCTCATCTTTCTAGACTGCAGGTCTTGTGTAATGCTGATGCATTATAGCATGCACTTGTGATTAATAAGATTGAAGAGCCTTGGGAACTTTGCTAGAGAAGTTGTGAATGCTACATTTCTGGAAATGTTGACGGGAAAGAGCTTTGAGCATATTGACTGAGGGAGCTTCCACCTCTAGTGGAAGGTGTGGCAGGGGGCTTGGAAATGGATGATCTTTAACATCCCTTCCAACCTAAACCATTCTATTGTGGATGCAAAAAGCTCAATTGGAGAGAAAACTCCAGCTTCTAGTAGTCTGTGAGAAAGCCTTTCTTTCTCACAGGACTGATCTGAGAACTAAGAAAAGTATGTAAACTATTCTGTATGTTTTGTAAACTATCTTTTGCAGGTGTTATCTGTCACATTTTAATTAGCTAACCAATGGTTAGGAGAGGCGTCTGTCTAACGGACCTGTGACACCTCTTCTTTGTTAGATAGCACATATAAGGGTCTTGGTTTTTCTCAATAAAGTTCCTCCATCTTACCCTCATCTCTGCCTGCCTGAATTATGTTGCTATATGTCCATCCCTGAACACTGTTGCAACATTCTATGACTCTCTGAAAAATGTTCCAAATGGTAAATTATTTCTTGTCAGAAATGTCAGAAAGTGACAGGAGTTTGTTCTGCTATTACCACTCCCACATTTTCAGAACAAGGAGTTAATACCCTTCCCCACCAAATTAGGGCAACTAGCCTAAAATTGTAAACATAGAGAGTGTTTCACTTTTTATTTTCTTTGATGAGTGCTGTGCTGAGACAGCTTGAAAGGAAGCACTTTTTCCAGAAGCATGGCTACCAAATGTCTCCTGAGCGGTGATAGCTGCTGCTTCTGTGTTTCAGACCACAGACTCGGATGATATGAGGATTGTGACCATGCATGGCTTCTTTGGTCCCCATGCCAGGTAAAAGGTATTTTCTCATCACATGCAGTGTGACCTCCCCTGGCCTACGCCCAAGGCATACTGTGACCTACCTTCCCATTTAAACTTGAGCTAGAAGGGAAAGGGTATATGTGTGCCAATTCTTAATGCCCAGTAGATATTTTTTAAATAATGGAGATTTGGGGAAGAAGGGGGAAATCAGTTAGATGGGAAACCCAGGGCTTATTACCCATTTTTTAGCCCCATTCCAGGGCAGACATATGTGCGTCTGGAGAAATATGATGAGTGTGTGTTTTAAGCTCTCCAGGAAATAAGGCCCAATGGATTGAAATAGAAATTCACTTGATAAAGGGCTGATTTAAAATTTTTGTAAATAGCAGATTAAAAATGAAATAAATTCCTCTTTGAGAGGTGATCCACTGCTTGCAGATTGACTTCCAATATTTAAAAATGTATTTAAGTGCCATTCAAGCATCCACAGAGACCAGCAGTCATACTTTGGTTTTGTCACCACATTTCTGGCTGATACAGCATTGAATGGATTGCAAATTCCCCAAAATAGGAATACACTGCACATCCCCCAAAATAAGGTTAGTGAGGATGGGAAGAGAGATGTGGTGTTAAAAGACTAGGATGATGGGATTGAAACTCTTTTGGTCTCAGTGTTTGAACATGGTGTGAAATTATCGACAGCAATCAGGAAATGTTGGCTATGTTTGATGCTTCACTGATGACTCAATACCTAAAATGGTGAGACTGACTGGTTTCAGAGCACACTGTAATCAATATGGCATATTTGATGAATACTGCAGCCTTAATTAGCCGTGACTCAGTTGTTTAGTGTTTCAAATCAGGAAAATGATCATGTCAAAATTCTATTTCCTAAGAAGAGAATTACTGCCTTATTTTCTGGTATTTGTTTTGGTTTATGCATATGCATCTTTATTTCTGTGTTTGCCTATGCTCCTTGCTTTAGTGAATATGTGTTTTTGCAAGCTCAGGTTGCAGAGAATTTGTCTTTGAGCTGAGATTGACAGAAAAAGCTTAATCTGCGGCAAAACCTCTTGCGTTTGTTTTTTTTCTCTTGCAGGGTTGTAAAAGGAGAACAGAATACTTGCACAGAGCATGGTCATCATACTCCAGTGGCAGGGAGTAGTGCTGTTAGCTTGCTTTCAGCACTGTTTCTGCAAGAGTCTGTGCAGCCTCCAGTACTCACACCGTCTGTCACCATCCACAGCTGTACACAGACAATGTCTCAAAGCCCAAACTAACCATTCCTTATGGAGTTTGTATGTGCTACAGTATTTTAATGCTGCTATAAAATGCCACTATAAAGTGCCCTACAGCAACATGATTGATGAACATATGCCACATGCCCTGAGTGGTCCTGTCGCTCCTGAGGCTGTTAGATGAGCAGGGGGTGTCTTGTGGCCTCTCTAATTAGTTGACCCTCCAGCACACACAAAGGGTGCCCCAAGGAGATCTGTGGCCACTAAAGATATCAGCTGTTCCTGCAGGGAGGTATGCTAATGAAATAGCATGCAGGACTGAAGTACACCCTGTCATCACGGATGCTGTCAGGGTTAAGGGCAGAGTTAGATGCCCCAGATCAGAACTTTCACAAATTTCAGCTGCTAAACTCCAAATAATCCTGATCAGGACAATGTGATCCAGAATCAGAAGAAAACAGTATCTCTGACTCTCCCAAATGGACACCAACAAAGCTGGGTCCTTCTAAAGTATCATCCACTTTTAGAGATGCCTCTGTCAGAGGAAAGGGTAGACCTGCCTCTCTGTTGGAGAGTTCACAGAGAGGAGAGTGAGTTCCAGTTCAGAGGATTAACCAAGGCGGTGTGCCATATCACCTAATCAGGTTATCATCTATGCTGTAGGAGTATGATGCCTGTCTTGCTGAGCTGAAACTGGAGAGGGTGCAGATACCTGAGGGGAGCTTTGCTGCCACTGTGAGATGAAGGTGCCTCAGGACTCATCCTGGATACACTCACATACCTATGTGGATGACCCT
>VYZQ01042984.1:0-12644 GCA_013400655.1 Mystacornis crossleyi
TTTTACTTTATTCACCGTGTATTTGGCAGGTAGCTGATATCATGGCCTTAGAAACCATGCCATGTGTACTTACAACTGAAGAACTTCACAGAGCACAGACATGGAGCACAGATCATCTGCCTAAAATCTTTAACAATTGGAGTTCCATTTGTTAATTTGGGCATCAGCCTCTTCTCTTTGTTGAGCAGCGGCTCCGTACATGAAATACCAATCAGGAATGAGAAGTAGCCTGGTATTTGAGCAAAACCAATCACCTGGAGCCTGGGTAGACTAAAAGAGATTGATTTTTTTTTTTTTTTTTAATTTTTAAAGCCACTGACTCCCACTGTGGTGACTTGAGGCTACCCCACCTCCAGCAGGGAGCGAGAGCTTGCCAGACTGGTCCAGTGTGGAGACCATTTCGGCCAGGAGCTGCTGCCCTCCCTGTGCCCACCCCAGCCCATCTCCTGCTCCCCAGGGTGGCCAGGGGAGCGAGCTGGCCCCTTCCTCCCCCCTGTTCAGGGCATCCTGGGCTCAGCAGAGACCTTCCCTGGGACGGGCTGGGATGTGAAGGAGGTGCCTCGTATTAATCTTGGTCTTGCTGGATGAGATAAACCAGCCTCCCTTTGCCAAGGTGGTAATTTCTAATCACCAGGCTCTAAGGCTCAGCATTTAAACGCAGAAAATTAGAGGACCTTCAATGCAGGGAACGTTCTGTCATCAGTCCTGGCTCTCATTTTAATGTCAGGAGAGGAAGAAAGGAGATGTTTTCCATTCCAGTTTTGGCTAATATTTTAATACTTGCGTTGAACTTCTGTCTTTGCCCATCCAGGCTGACTCATAAAAACAGCCTTTGCTTTGCTTTCTTCTTTTCTGCTCACTGGTGAACTTTTCTTTTCACCTCAGCTTTTACTGCACCTCTCCGTGTCTTTCCCTGCTGCAGCTGCCCTCTGCTCTGTGCTTGGGCAGCGATGGGAATTCGGGTGGCATTGCTCAGTCCTTGCCTTTTCCAGTACCCTGGAATTTTTCCCGTAGCCCGGGGCAGGGGGCAGATCTGGGATCTGCTTTTCCCCCGCTTCTGAAGCCAGCTTAGAACCCAAGTGTGACTTGGTGTGGGATTTAATGCAGGAAGGAAGTCCCATTCCACGGCAGCTTCCTGCCCGTTTAGGAAAATGGGCATTTCCTACAGGTGTCAGTGGTGCAGTGTTGGGTGTTCTGCCTGTTTTCCTTAATGATCTCTTCGGCATGGAATTAATATTTATGTGTCCCTCTGCTTTTCAGAGTGTTCATGCTGGAAGAGCTTGGAAGCTATCTGAGTTTCTTTGACACAAGCCTGTTTCTGTCGGAGTATTAAGGAAAAAGATTGTTTAAGTGTGTCAATTATGATAAGTCAATCCCCAAAAAACCCATGCTGTACAGCAAGCATGGAAATACCTCATTTATTTGCTGGAGTCAGGTATTCAGGGGATACCAACACTGTATTGTTGCCATCATTACGAAGCCTCAGCTGGGAATAATCAGAGTATCTCACTCTCCATGACAATTTTTTTGGAAAGCAGCTTGTGACAGACTATTTAATGAAGCAGAAAGTGGAGTTGGGTTTGCATTACGGAATACTGAAATGAAATCTCATTCTCAAAAGAAAAAAAAGAAAAAACCCCTAACTTTCTAGCTCCTCTTCTTCAGATGTCTTCATTTAAATGCAAATAGCAGCTTCATCCACAATGAAATAAAAAAAGCCTCTTTTTTTCCCTGGGAAACAATAATGAGAGTAAATTTAAGTCATTTCATTTTTGTAATAAGATAATCCTTTTCAATGCTCCTGGTAATATTATGATAAAGGTTGATTTTAAAATTATTATTTTTGAATAAGGGAATGTATTTTTGGCTTTTGTAGAAGCAGGAATTCTGACTTCACTGTAACTCTGCCCAGATGCTGCTCCTGGGGTCAGACAGTTCAAGGGTTCAATCTGGATTCAGTTGAGCCCAGTGGGAAGATAATCCCTAAAATTATCTGCAGCTAAATCTTGTTCCACCTACGCTTTGGCTGATGAAAACGATGGTGTGGCACTTGTGGGATTTCCTTGTGAGATTTCCTTGTGGGATTTCCTTGTGGGATTTCCTTGTGGGATTTCCCTGTGGGATTTCCTTGTGAGATTTCCTTGTGAGATTTCCTTGCGGGATTTCCCTGTGGGATTTCCCTGTGAGATTCCCTTGTGGGATTCCCTTGCGGGAGTCCCTTGTGGGATTTCCCTGTGGGATTTCCTTGCGGGATTTCCCTGTGGGATTTCCCTGTGAGATTCCCTTGTGGGATTCCCTTGCGGGAGTCCCTTGTGGGATTTCCCTGTGGGATTTCCTTGCGGGATTTCCCTGTGGGATTTCCCTGTGGGATTTCCCTGTGGGATTTCCCTGTGGGATTTCTCTGTGGGATTTCCTTGCGGCGTTTGTGCACAAGCAGCTTTCAGCAGCCCAGGTCTGGGGGCACTTACCCCCTTTGTTGCCTTTAGGGACAGGAGAGGCGAGGACGAGCTGGTTTTGAGCTCCTGGAACAACCGGTTTGTCGCATTTTTTCCCTCAGCACCTCACGGACCCTGGCCCAGGCGGCACTGGCGGTGTCCGGTCGCTGCTGGTGTGGAGCAGGGAGTGCTGGCTGTGTGCTGGATTTCCTGACTCTCAAACCCTGTCTCTGTAAGGTGTCCCTGGTCCCTGATGGGCAGTGACTGCAGCCTGATAACTGCAGTGCCTTCACCCGCTAGCACGAGCTTTTTGAGGACTTTATCTGCCAGCTCTCCTCGAGACGCCTCATCCCAATCTTACCGCATCTTCCCAAACTCTCAGCAGCCTCAAAGCTCTTCCTTAAGAAAATCCCAGGCAGGAATGTTCCAGTATCTCAGCGGAGCGAGGTCCAGGGTGGATAATACGCACTGCAGAAAAGAAGTTAGAGCCTGTAGATAAGAGGAATAAGAGTTTTCTATAACAGCTTAATATTCAGAACTGAAAATCTCGCTGTTTGTCCATGGAAGGTCCAAAGGCAATGGGATGTCCTGGAACACAGATAAACAGCAAGGCCTTTCCAGCAGTCAAGAGAACAAAACCTGCTTTTACTAACGCATCCTGTGTTGCTCAAAACTCAAATTATTAACGCAGCTGCTCACAGGTGTCAGAGCACTGGTTGGTACAGGTCCTGAAGGAGACTCTGCTCCCTGCTCGTCTCCAGGGAGTGCTCAGATCCACCCCGATGCCTTCAGTCGTCTGGGGGCATTTTCTGTCCAGCAATAAGCCAGTGCCATTTTTTCAGCCGTGCACAGATCTAATAGAAACGAGTGGGAAGATTTTAAAACGGGCAAGGGCCGTTTTCTGCAACTGCAGTTTGTGAGTGTTAGTAGTGTGAGTTCCAGCGGCACAATCAGCAGTCTGTATAGCGTTTTCTTGGTTAAATCAAGTCTTTCAGGATATTTCATGTTCATGTCAGTAATTCCAGGCTGCTTCTTCAGATAGCTGGGTTCTGTCACGCATTTTGAAGTCTCTCTCACTCAGCGAGAGGGCAATAACACAGATTATGTCCAAGATGGTCATTGCAATATAATATAGATATGTATTACCTGCATTTTGATTTGCTTTCTATTGCAAATTTTTCCATTGTTAGACTTTAATTTGCAAATTAAACACATAGTTCCCCTTTATGAAGCCAGAAGGGTTTTCTTTGCAGTGAAAATGAGTGGTTCAATTACCCTCCTACTAATGGATAAAATGTAATTAACATTGTCTTGAGGCTAATTTTCATTTATGCTGCCATTCTGCGTAAGCGGAACATCATTCTCTGGAAAAAGTCAATGTGTCACTTTTATTAGCCCAGTTTGCACTTTAACACCAAGAAAATTAATTCAAGATACATTAAAGCCCTTAACTTCAAATACAGCGAAATGATCTGAGGACAGAGGAGAACTCCAGCGTGTCCTTTAGGAAGTCACGCAGTTGGGTGGGGGGTGCTGGATGAACGGGCTGCCGTTCCTGTGAGTGCCCTGTGGAAAAGGGCAGAGTGGACAGAGCAGTTCCCAGCCGGCTGCTGCTCCTGGGCTTGCCAAGGTTCGTGTCCTTCCACGTGTGAATGGCCAGAGAACATTTGCTGGGTGGACTTTGTTCCCACCAGCTTATCTTCGAGGGCTGCGGCCGCACAGTTGTGGTTTGGGGGCCCGGGAAGTCCTGGCCGTACCTGTTGCCTCCCTGTAGCACCACTGCAGAATGCTATCAGTGCCTTCTGGGGCGTGTTTTGGGGTCTCAGAAGCCTGGAAGGAAACTCACTGAAGAAATACAGGCAGTGGGGCAGAGCCTTTAAGTGATTTTTTCTCTTCTGTATGTTTAAAAGTACCTGGTCCAGGCAGCGGGGAGGTTTCTGCTCTTGCTGGGCTTGTACGGGTGTTTGTTAGGAAACATTTCTCCACGTTTAGTCTGGATTTTCCTTTGCCCACTTTAATCTAAAGCTCCTGCTCATAGCTCTCTCTGGGCCCCTCACCACCACCTCCTTTCCTCCCTTTGGTTTGGATGAGACTAATTCCCTGCCCTGGGAGATGCTGTAATGCAGAGTTGGGATCTCTCAGTCCCTGTCACAGCTGCTTTCTAGCAGTTTCTCTGATCGCTGCTGCCCGTGGCTCACCCCAGCCCGAGCCAGCTGCTGGGCTGTTCCCCATCCCTGGTGCTACCAGGAGATCCTGAACCTCTCTTTGCCCGCAGTGGACCCTCCCAAGAGCCCACTCCCGCTCCAGAGTGGCACAGCAGACCTCTGGAATCTCTTCCCAAGTGGCTCCTTGATGCCTGTTTCTGTTGTGGTTGCACAAGTAGCAACCTGATCCTTAAAGGTGTGGAAGTCAAGTGTTTGGCTCTCGTTTTTCAGTTCTTATGCATCCCCCATGGACAGGCGCTGGGCACCTGCAAAATTGAAGCAGTAATAACGCCAGTGATGAAGAGAGGCTGTGTTGTGGTTACAGTTTCGCCTTGCTCTCCACTGGGAGCACCTTTTTATAGCAGTAACCTCTGCGTGTAACGCTGTTAAAATAAGTGGGATGTGATGAAGGCGTGCCAGGTGTGCAGAGGGAGATAAACTCAAATAGTTCTGTGTTAGGACAGCAGAATAAACTGGTTCTTCCAGCAAAACGTGCTTTAAAGGAGACTGGGCGCTTCCACAGCGAAAAGCTCAGCAGTTTTACCTCAGAGGAGGCAAGGCAGTGTCCCGAATTCCTGAGTGGTCACCTTCCCCCCATCTGGGTCTGCACAGGAAGTCATTCCCCCACTACAGGAATGCCTCTCACCCCATGGAAAAAAGGCATTTGGGGGCTTTGCCATTTTTTAGGTACCCAAGAGCAGAGTTTGCAGCTGGATTCTGCAGAATATGGATGGTAGCAGTGTTCAGAGTGAACTTCCATCCTGTCTTTGAATTTAGGAGCATCCATCACCTGCCTCTAGGGTAAGAAAACCAGTAACAATCACAAATATACCCTGAAGGCAAAAAATAGCTATTATTGATGGACTTCTCCTTCTCCACCTACTTTCAAGTCCGTTCCCAGATGCAAGACGAGTACCAAACCCTGTGCTCTGCAAGAACAGGGAGGAATGGAGGAGATGAAATCTCCCTGGCTGCTTTCACTGTGTGGAAGGAAAACTTTCTGTGGGTTCAGGAGCAGAGAAACTTCACAGGCGCTGCTGTGTCTCCATCTGGTTCCCACTCCATCCTTTCCAAGTGGCACCTGCACGTCGTGGGGCCTTTTGGGGAGCTGCAGAGGAGTAACCCACAGACTTGCTGCCATCCCAGTCAGTGAGCCAGAAAGTGGAACTTCTTAATTACATTTTGGCAGAAGGCGCAGCAGCCACTAGGTATGTGGCACGGAATGAAGCTTGAACACAGCTGCCTAATTTCAGCACATTTTCAGTGCTTCCAGCTCTTTAGGCTGAGCATGTGTTTTAATGGTTTAGGTCCAAGTGCATCAAATACATGAAGAAAAAGAGCAAAAGCACTAAATCCAGAGATAAGGCACGGTTTGCACCAAAGCAACAGATTTCTTCCTCTTTTCTGGATTTGAATGTAATTAGAAAAAGAAATATGTTCCAAAAGAAATCCATTTGCTCTGGCATTAAATATATATATATATATATATGTATGTGTGTGTGTGTGTGTTGGTACCAAGGCTGCGAAAGGCCTGGCTGACAAAGGCAACATGAAAAGACACTTTTTGTCAGTAACTCCCAGCCTGGTGCTGTGTACAGATTATGTTCAGAAGCAGTTTCAGAGGCACGTTCTCCTGCCCAGGATCTGATCTCGGCAGGAACGCTCAGCCCACCTGCCCATTATTGTGCTCATTAAATCCCTGTGCCCGGTCTCAGCTTATTCCAGGGCCTGTCAGCATTTCCATTTCATACCCAGCTCGTGTAACACATTGGCCTCTCCCTTTGTGTTGCACAGAGGTTATCAGTATGCTGTGGACACTATTGTATTTTACAATATATTTAAGAAGCAACAGGGTTTTAAATTTGCTGGAATGGTTTTGTCTGAGGCGGTGGATTAGCATTTCAAATACTTTTTTTTTGTGCTAACCTCTTGGGTAAACCCTAATTATTTAAAAGTAAAAAGCTTTCAGAAATAGATGACATTGCTAATTGAAACAGTCACAAATGGAAAAAATAATGTAAATGCTGTAAGTTAACCCAAACAATTTGTCTGTCTATAGGGAGCATTACAGCAATCAGAGGTAGATTAACTGTGGGGAGGAGCAGAGGGAAACAGGGAGTCTGTAGCAGCATTTACTAACTAGGAGCCAAAACTCATTTGTTACAAAAGCTGTATAGCCTCGGTCTTTCTGTTATCTGATGGTGTAAATTAGTAGTGTACATTATGGGTCTCTTGCATCATTTCATAACGGTATTCCTGGAAAATTGCATTTTATTTTCCTGTTAGGGAAAAAAAAAGCCAGGAGACAAAAAGAACCAAAAGAATTGTATTACCTTTGGACACCAAAATTCCGCCTAGTACTTTCAAGAAGATTAATTATTTTGAAGCAGTCCTTCAAGCTGAAGTTTAAAATTTTTTTTTCCAGTAAGCCTGCAGGGTCACAGTGGTTTTAGACAGCTCATTTGACCTGCAGCTTGAATACAAAACATAATTCCTGCATTACCTGGCAGCCAGAGCCGGGAGGGATCCATGTCAGCGCAGTGCCAAGTGTGCTGCCACGTGGGCTGGGAGGTTCTTCCCTCTAACTGTGATCCCGTTAAAAAAGGTTTTCTCTGAGTCAAGGGCAGATGTGACCGGTGCTGACAGGGGGAACCACAGAATGCCTTCTGCATCCCGGGGGCACTCGGGGTTCCCCTGCTCGTGGTTTATGGCAGCACTGCTGAACAAACGGGGCAGGGTGAGCCCGGCCTTGGCTCTGTGCTAAATCGGGGCTCACAGCCAGAGGGACCTGATGCATTCAGCACCTCCCAGCAGCTGCTGAGGGATTGCCCGGGAAGGGCAGTTCATCCTCAGCATCATCTCCCAGCAGCTGCACCCCCGGGATTGCCCAGTTCATCCCTCAGCACCATCTCCCAGCAGCTGCACCCCCGGGATTGCCCAGTTCATCCCTCAGCATCACCTCTCAGCAGCTGCATCCCTGGGATTGCCCAGTCCATCCCTCAGCACCATCTCCCAGCAGCTGCACCCCCGGGATTGCCCGGAATTGCCCAGTTCATCCCTCAGCACCATCTCCCAGCAGCTGCACCCCCGGGATTGCCCAGTCCATCCCTCAGCACCATCTCCCAGGAGCTGCATCCCTAGGATTGCCTGGGATTGCCCAGTCCATCCCTCAGCAGGGAATTCAGCCACCCCAGCTCCTGCTGCTCTCAGTGCACAAAGCAGAGGGGTGAGGAAATCTTGTATCCAAAGGCCAAGCTCCAGTTTATTAATTTCTTTCTCACTATATGGACACCTTCTCCTGTTCAGAACCTCTTTATCCACTTCTTAACCCTTGCCTCTGCCCTGGCTCCGTGAGTGCACTGTTTCAAGCTCGAGCCTTGAAGGCCACAGGAATGAAAGCAGAGCCAGGAGCTTTATTATCAAATTCCCTCGAATTCAAAACACCTTTCCACCGAGCAGCGAGCCAGCACTGACATCTCTGTATTTCAAAACCGAGGGTGTATTCTTCACAGGGCTGGGGCTATTAAGAATTGTTCAGAGATAAGAGAAAAAAGTGTTCTGGGCTGTGCTATTGAATTCTATCCGTCCATCCTAATACAGTTTCAGAGCAAATCCCTCCATGTCATGTAAGCAGAGCATTAAAGGAAACAGCACTCAAGATGATGCTGTAAAATGTGCTTTAATACCACAATCATTTATTATGCTCATGTTGTATCTTTCGTAATAATAATAAATTTGAAAGCAAGTGTTTATGCAACATAAACCTAGCTTAAGGCACACTTCAGAGTTTAGAAAGCTCCAAAAGCTGTTCAGAATCTCTCACAGGCTCTTAAAAAACTTAAATTCCCAGTGCAGGATTTTTTCAGTGAAAGCTCTTCCTTTTCCTCCTGGTGGACAGTTTTCCCTGAGCCGGGTGAGAGAGGGATATTTTGTCCTGCGGCTTTGCTCTTTGATCCATCTGAAAGCCTTAGGTTCCACCCAAAACTCCCACAGTACCCACAGCCTTCAGTGCAACGTCTCAGACCATCTGAGGGTTTTTCAGGCTCGGCTTTCCCAGGCTGTGTCTGCTGAAGGCTCCGATTGAGCTGGGTGTGCTCAGCAGTGCCTGCATTGCCACCAGATGGACACTCCCAGGGCCTCAGATGGTGGGAGCCTCTTACAATCCAGATTGCATTTGGCCAGAAGGAGAAAAATATACGAGGAGCCTCTTGATATCACTGCAGGGATGTGTCTTTGCCGTTTTGGTTTCCCCTTTTCCACGCGAGCTGGAGCCGTTTGTGTTTCTGTGCTTCCGCAGCTTCGGACGCTGCCTCGCTCGCTGTCCGCAGCCGTCGCCTGTCCCCCTGGACCCCGAGGTGTCTCTGCTGTTTGGTTTGGAGGGCAGGCTCTGGGAGAGCAGCTGGCTGTGCAGAGACACTGCTCTGGGCCTGAGGGAAGCTGAGATGCCGGTGTGAATTTGACTGTCTGGGATGGGAGTCGAGCTCCTGTTGAATTTGAGGAGCTTCCCCGCTGGAGATCCAGGGAAGGAGACCGTATGGTGCCTTGCCATGATTAGAAGGAGAGCCCAGTGCTCTGCCCAGCCGTGCAGGGTCCTGGCAGTGGTCAGTGAAGGGTCTGGGCTGGCCTGTGTGTGGTGGGAGGACGGGGGTGTAGTGTTTGGTGTAGGACGTTCTGTAGGGTGGCAGCAGCTCTTTGTCGTTGCAGTGACCCTCACACACGTTCCTCTGCCAGTGTAGGGAAGGACTGAAAGCAAAGTTTATCCCGGGATACGTCACAGTCGGAAAGTGTGGAAAAATTCTGTGTGCAGCCAACCATTTGTTGTCTTGATAATACTCAGGTCCTTACCCTGGCATGGCAGCCTGGCCGGGAGCACCGGGCTGGTGGGATCTTCCCTGAAAATGTCCTCTGAGATCGGGGCTGCAATCCACAGAACACTTTGGGTTAGGAAGGAGCTGTGCACATTTAAAAATTCATGTGCTGCTCCCACCGCCTGCTTGCCTTGCTGGTGCTTCAGCAAGATTCCTCTGATGCTGGGGAGAAGCGAGGACAGGGAAATTTCCCGTGTCACATCTTGGAGCCCTGATGCTGGAAGTACCTGTCACCACAAAGCTGTATTGACACTTAGCAAACCCCCTGCCTCTCCCGGATCAGGTTTTATTCAGCTGACTGACAGTGGATTATATTTTGTATAATGAGGCATGATCTAGCCCAAGTATTTAGCATAATGGAAGAACAATAAATCATTCTGGAGCTGTCAGCATAAGATTTGGATGCCTTACATTACGTAAATAAACAGTGCCTCATTATACCCAGGAGTTTGTGTGAAATCAGGAGGCAGGAATTGTATTCTTTTGTTTCCGATGGGTGATAATTATTTTAAACCATTGGAGTGAATAGGTTGTAATTCATTTGTACCTCCCTTTTGTCTGCTGTTGAAGAAGACTTGAGAAATCGCCGTGCTTGTAAGCAGTGCTGTGTGTCTGGCACTGATAAATGTATCAAACTCGAGCATGACTTTATCTCGGAAACAGATTTTGATAGCATGCTAGGATTTAGGTCATTGGATAATTCAGTGCAAACTGCAAATCTTAATGCTATTGACAGAAGACAGAGCACAAATAGGCAGCGCTTTGTATAAATCCCAGACCTGTAAGTAGCTCTACTTTCACACATTTATAGTAAATGTCCTTGGAAGCTATTCAGGAAAATGAGCACACTGGCTCTGGATTGGCAGGTCGGCTTTTCAGCTTCACGGCACCCGCGTCTGCCCCGCGAGGGGTGTTGTAAAAGATCTGCTGTCTAATGGAACGTGGGTCTGTGCAGAATGCAAACTTCTTAGGATGCACAAACTTTCCAGGACGCAGATCTGACATCCTCCAGCGCGCAGGCAGAACTCCTCGGAAATTACTGGGGCCACGTGGCTGCCAGGCTGATTTATCTGGGGCTGGAGTAAGTTCCTCCTACTCAGTTTTTCGAGTGGTAAAATTCTAAACCGAGAGACTGAGGTACACTCAGACACCCAGGAGCGTGGTTTGTGTGGAGGAAAGAAAGAAGACAAAGAAATTGTGAATATCAAAAGGAAGGTTAACATTAGGGAGAAAGTTTCATGCTTTTCTGATACTTTATTTGGCTTTGTTTAGCTTTAATTAAAACAAACCCCTAAACAACAACAAACTATCCTTCAAGCACAGAATAAGCCAGGTGTGTCCATCTTCTGAATAAAGACTTTTTAGGCCTTTCTTTCAGAGGCTGGTCATCTTCTCCATGCTGGGAATAAATCCGAAATGACGTGTCTGATTTCAGAGTTTCTTTTCTTTTTCAAAAACTCACGTCTAGCCTGGCATGAAACTCTCTGTGACAACAGTGAAGTAACATATGTCACACCTAAAAGAGAGTGGAGACGGCGTGACAGACACTGCCTGGGCTCAGGCTGATCTCAGTCCTGGGTTCTGACTGCTTTAGTTGACACTCCTTTAATTCAGCTGTGGAACACAGAGGGGAAAAAGCCTTTGCCAGCCTCAGCACCTTCTGCAGCAGCTGTAAAAATTCCCAACACAGATGTCATGTGTTTTGTCACTAAAACACATCCCGTGGGCTTTAGTGTCATTTTAATGAAAAGCAAGGAAATGAATACCATAGTTTGGCCTCCTCAGGGCGCGTGGGTTTGTAAATCAAGCTGTGCTCTCTGCCTCAGCAGAGGAAGAGGTTTGGACACGTGAATTAAAACACCCTTAGAGTGCTTTAGCACAGCACTGCTCTCCCAAGTGCTCACGGAACTTTCAGCAGGAACTTCGTGTTCAGGCCCAGCAGTTGCACATCTGGGTGTTGTGGGAATTGTGTCGTATTTTGACAGAGGGAGAAATCTGGGGGCATAAGTATTGGTATTAATCATTTTGTCAGATTTAAAATCGATTAATGCCTGTTTTCTGCTTATTCTGTGACCATGGAAGGTTCCTGATTTGAGATGCATGGTTCAGAACTGCTCACTTCCCAGGAAAAATCAGAATAAGATTAGTAGGCGTGCAGTGTGTACATTATCTGTAGTGGCTGTGCTCCCTGGGATCAAAGGCAGAACTTTTCAATATGCAATTGCACAGTATCATGATCAAGAGCTGGCAAGAATAATCTCATCAGATCTGTGCAGGCAGGGTGATAAGTTGTTTATAGAAATTAATAGTGTGATCTTACATTTTTAAGATTTTCCCATGAGTGTGCTTGACCTTTTCTTCTTCAAATGCTGTCATTTCATTTTCTGACGTTCTTTAGTTCTTCATCACTTACTTAGAGTCTGAAGGCAGAGTTCAGGTGTCACCTCTTGCTCAGGTGTAACTATGGTAACAAGGCGAGAATCAAGGTTTGTGGTCTTCCAATGCTCATTTTGCCTGGGGTTAATAATGACCCCAATATTGGCAGCACTTAATATCCCCAAGCAATTACAGAAGGAATTGAAAGAAGATGAACGAGGATATTGATATTGATAATTCTGGCCATTAGAGACCAGCTGGGAAGGAAATTAAGTTCTGTGGTGCACAGGGAAAGCAGAAGTTCAAACTCCACTCTCTGCTTTTCTGAAGATCAGAGATGGACAGGACACGGCCTGGCCCCTTTTCCCTGCAGGGATCCCACTTCAGCCTCCTCAGACCCTTCAGCTGGAAGCTGCTGTGGAGATGGACACGTGCTGGGCTGGTGGTGAGCACTTGAGAGAGCACCTCAGTTCTCAGGAGGCTTTCCCAGTTTTTGGTTTAAGGGTTTCGTGCACCTGTGGCCATCCCAGCTGGGCATCTCCGTCCCGTCCTGGCTGATGGCTCAGCACTCGCCAGACCCAAAGCTGAGCCATTTCAGCTGCCTCGGTGTTGTAGTGCCTGAAGTTATTCGTTTGTACTGCACGGGACATTGTTATCTCTGTACTGACACCGTACTCCTGTAAGAATTCTGACCCTAAAGTGGCCTCATCCCCTGTCCCCTCTAAGCAGAGGTGGCCCCCTTTCCCCTCCCTTCGGGCCCC
>VYZQ01042987.1:0-12017 GCA_013400655.1 Mystacornis crossleyi
TTCTGTGATTCTGTGAAAGCAAATGCATATGGAGAGGAGAATGACACAGCCTCGGAAGTTTAGATGTGGACCAGTTCAGTCCAAACTAAACAATGAAAAGTGAACAAGCAAAAGTGATCTTCAGAGAAATATTGGTGTGCCCTGAGCCCAGGTTAGCAGGTAGACTGACTGAGACCATGCCACACAGGAAGACATATATTACAGGTGCTTGGAAGAGAAAAAAGACACTGCTCTTCTATGGTAAATATTCATGAAAGCAGATTTACTTTTGTATCCCTTTTATTTGTTTTGGGATTTTATCTTTTTAACCTTTAATTAGATGAAATTTGACAAACAAAACCGGCATGCTTTTTGTTCTGTAAAGCATTGCTGTAAAAATTTTGACCATGCCAGAAAGTAACAATAACAGTAAAGCATTGTGTATGTTAAAGAACATCGTTTGAATTCAAGTGATCATGTACAGCCTTGCAGAATCTAAAATACTGTACCCACGCACTGGAAGGTACAATTGTAATATAAAAGTTATTTTAAGGAGATTCTGGAGCACAGAGAACCTTTACTATGTGTCTCATATGTACGTTATAATTTTGATTAAAACCTGGATATTTTTATTTTTTAAACCAACATCAGTAGCTCCTGTTAACACATGCAGTCTGTTGGAACTGACTGCAGCTATTAGTTATGTTGTCCTCCTTCAGAAAATGTCAAGTTTACTAACAAAATTGCTTTCTTGCCTCTTAAAATTTGTTTTCAGACTGACAGGTTTTTTATCTCACATGGTTTTTTGGCTATTCACATTACATTTAAATCTAATGTTGGCTGCATGCCATAGGAACTTTAATCCACATCCAGATTAGTTCAAAGCCTACCTGGAGCTTTTTCTCATGTACCAGCAGTCTGATCTCCAGTCTTTTCTAGGGATCCTACTTTTGCACAGTTTGATCTTTTGGGTTAGCCAAGAGGAATGTCATGCTGTGCAAGTCTCCCCAGCAGCCCTGGAACGCGGAGCAGTGACCCATGTCAACACCTGATGGAATGCAGCATGGCTACTCCTTTTCAGTCGGTCGGTGTGTTTTGGGAAGCACCTGTGTTCTGAGTGCCGTGCTCATGGAGGTGCCCTCTCCGGCACTGGTGCCAGCTGCTCAGGGAGAGGGGAAAAGAGGCTGCCTCACTCTGCTCTGGCACCATGAGTTGTCACTGTACTGCAGTTACTCTGCAGTGGTGTGGTCTGACTGAAATTTCTGCTAAAGAAGGAAATGGTAACCTGACTGATCTGTTACAGTCAAACAGACCCTGGTCATAAATATGGGATGAAAATATTTCTGGTTTTGTCTCAGCTAGTGTCTGATGTGTACCACCTGTATACACCTTTGTGGTTTGACTTTGCAGAAGAATGTTGCTTTTGGTGCATTTTCTGTAAAAACCTGGCATGCTCCTTTGCAAATCCACACATCTGCAGATGGCTTGGAGAAGGAAAGGATTGTTTTATACAGAGCTTCATAATGTAGTTTCTGGTTGCCATCATTTTCAACACATCTGACCAACTCAATTTCCTGTCTTGAATCAACTTTCATTTCATTAAGTCCCAGGTTCTCATTTCTGTTGGTTTGGCTGGGCTCCGCAGGCAATCTGTTTTAATTTTAGAGTCTGAAAGAGGCTAAGTTTGGAAAAGAATCAAAGTCCTCCCAGGAGAAGGGTCTGTACTTATTTTGCTCCAAATGATAATGTCAAAAGGGTTTTGTAGTTTTTATTTTACTTTTTGTTTGTTTTAGTTTACAAAGTTCCACTTTCTTACAGAAATACTGACAACTTGAACAGTGTCATCATGTTGGTATGTTTATACTCACAAGTGGGTTGCCTTTTGAGAACATTAGCAGTGGTCCAAAACAGATTAACAAATCATAGTATAACAGTGAGCTGTAGTGGTTCTGGGTCACCAGAGCTTAAATAACTGTTGTTAAAACTCTTTATGAGTTTAATATGAGAGGTTCTTGTATAATAGTGGCAACTCTTTCTGAACTGATATCATGATAAACCTGCACTGGCATGTTTGAATCTATCAGTGGAGTGTGTCTGAGCATCCCAGCCCACTACCCAGTCACCTGTACAAATTCCTGCAGAGACACTGAAGATCAAAGTGCACATTGAAAAGTAACGTTTTTATGCGTTTAACTATATGTAACATAGATACACACTTCTCTGATCTTAAAATCATATTTTGGCTAAATGATGGTATCTGTATTATAGGAATGCTAGTATTTCTGCTGATTATTTCTGAAAATAGTTTTTAAAAGTGGCTGCTAGTGACTCCTGCATTCAGCATATTACAGCCTACATACTATTTAAACAGTATTTTTATGATTAACTTTCTTGGATGACCTGCTAACTTATATTAAACAAAACTCAAACACTTCCCTGTGTGATTTTTTTTAAATGGAGTAGCTATCTTACAAATGCAATGGCGTAATTTTAAAATAAGAAAATATGTAACCTTTTTATATACTAGTATACTGTTCCTTGTCCTAAGGTCCCCCTATTTTAGTAATAACCTTTGTTTTTGGGAGACTTGGAGCAGGACACATCTTTCTCCCATGCAACTGACCCGGGCAATAATTTTGGTGCAGTCTGTGATGGCAGCTATTAGATCATTCAGGAAGGGGATTGATTTCTCTTGCAGTATGGCAGAGTTTTAAAAAAAATCCAAACCAAACCAAACCAAAAGTGCCCACTGAAATAAACAAACAAGCCTATAAGACAGCAGTGATTGAAAGAGAGCTGATGCATTGTCATGGATGTGCCCAACAGGGAAAAGCTCTTTTTGAGAGGGATGGCGAAGAAGTCCAGGGAGAGCTGTGCAAAGAGAGGAATGTGCAATCTGCAGGCGGAAAAGGAAGTTGTGAGGTGTTTTCCCGAGAGTACTGTTGAATTGCTGTACCCTTATTTTTGTGGGGGGGAAAAGGAGTAGAAAAGAAAGGATGAGTATTGTCTCAGAGACGAATGATGGATGGAGAGCCAAACATTTGACTTTGGTTGCTCCACCTGTGCTGCTAAGCCTGGTAATGAATAAATACTGAAGCTCAAATGTCTTACATCACACTTCAGTTGGTCAGCTGTTTCAGCTAGAAGAGTAAATGCTGACTTCATTTTTTTTTTTAACTGAAGGGATTCACAGCTATAAGTAATATATGAAGTGAGTACTCTTTAAAGCACAAACCAAATGAAGATAGAAACACCCTCCCCACACACACATGCATACACACATACATGCACACACACACGTGTATATATCATTAATATGTTTTTTGAAGAATTTGTCTAAATAATAAACTGGTCTGAGCTATGCTCTGATTTTTTTTTTTTAACCCAGATAGATTTTACCTTGGTCAGTACCTGTTTTCTAATGCATCCTCATACACTCCCTTCTGAGGATGTCATTGTACCAAGAGACTATTTACATGCTGTGTAGGTTTTGTCATCTTAATATTTGCATGAATAATTGCTCCCACACAAGAACATTGTATACAGACATAAAAGCAATCACCATGGGAGTGTACCTGTGCTTGAGCAGGTAGCATGATATGAAGATGCAAAGTCTTTGTCCTTGTTTTATGGGGTGTTCCAAAAGCATGCTCCCAGAAGTTACCAAAACCCTTTGCACATTTTCATTAATACAAGAGAAGAGATAAGGGATAAGGAAAATGTGCATCCTTATAGCTCGGTGTTTAAATTAGAATTTGTGTGATTTTTTTTTTCTTTTGTTCTCTATTGAGCCATTTTATCAAAACTGACTCTCCGAAGTTTCTCTGTAGATATCTGGGGGTTTATTGCTTTCTTTGCTGGCTTCAAGCCTTTCAGAGTTAACCAGAGCACTTACTGGTAAAGCCTATGTGAACTGGTCTAAGACTAGTTTGTAATAGTTCTAGGCTGAGCTTGTTTTTCCTGTAGTCTTGATTCTCTCTCCTGAGAAACGTTGTTTTCCCTATAGTCCTGATTCTACTCCCTGAAATAAGCAGTAATTCTCTCAGGCTGGAAGTATTTTTAATATTAATAGAATGACTGTGCATGTCCTCATCAAGTTGATTTATGCATTTTTTTAACAGGAAGAGAGAGCTTGATAGTCTGTATGAAGGTACTGTATTGCACCAGCAGCCTGGTGAAAAAGAGAGATGTTAGACTTCAGAAGACTTCTGTCATGTCACTTTTTTGATGATAGCAAGTCAGCATGAAAGGAGTCAGCATTCCTTGCAAAGTCACTGTCATATTTTTTGTTTCAGGGAAACATATTTGGAAAATAGAGGGTATACTGCACAGACTTAAGATTACTAGGGAAAGGTGTAGCTGCCAGACAATTTGTCTCTCAAATCCATGGTGGTTTTGACAGGCAAAGAATGGGTCTGTGGTTCTAGGGTGATGTCCAGCTTACAGCTGGATAAACACATCATGCAATGGCTGAGCAATTGGTTCACGGGTCGGGCACAAAGGGTTATAGTGGATGAGATCACTCCATTCTTGGCACTGTGCTCCTCAACATCTTCGGTAATGACCTGGAGGCAGGACAGGAAGGGATATTAAGCAAGGTTGCAGATGACTCAAAACTGAGAGGATTCTCTGCTGGAGTCTCCTATTTTCAGCTCTGCATTGTCTTAGCCACACTCATAAACAGCGACACTCACTCAACAGTGGCAAAAGATGAATGGTCCTGCTTTCTGTTTTCATAAGAAAATTGCTCCCTGTGTACTTTAATCCTGTTCTGACTTTGGAACTGAACAGGAAGAGGTGTTTCATAAATAAGCTTAAACTTGCTTTTGTTTCAGGCAACCTGAAGCTACTCAATTCTTCAAATTAGAGTAAATACTTTTTCTTTAAGGGACACAGTGCAATCCAAGTTGCATTTTAAATTACCAAGTTATGCTAACATCTAAATTAACATTATTTAGCATTTAACTGGTAAAACTTCAGCATGTCAGACAAGTGACCAAAATGAACAAATGAACAAAAACTAGTTTGTCTTCTGCTACACATGCAGGTTGGGAGCATGCAGCTATATGTACTGATAATTGTATCTCAAATTCAGTATTCTACCCAGGGCATTTCACTTAGAAGTTAGGTATGCTCAAATAAAATGTAAAGTCAGTCCTAAGTTCCGCTACAGCCCCCCTATTGAGTGTTTTGTGGGGGGGAAAAAAAAAAGGCAGGATAATAAAAGCCTTGACAAACCACTGTGCCAGTGCAAGGAGATTGCTTTTGCTACTCAGATAAGCTCAGACATCTAAAAGCAGTACTTAAAACAGTGCCAGCATTTAACTTACGGAACTTTATTAATTCAGAGCTTGCCCTGGAAGTTCTTCTCACAAAAGTCATCAACAGAGAACACTACCTTTTCCAAACTGAAATGGTTTGACCAGCACAATTAAGGAATTTCACAGAGTAGACACTAACACATAGTTGGGAGAGAAAAATAGGGGTATGGACACACACACTCCTTCCAAAGTATGGCTTTCTTCTGATGCAAATAAAATTTAAGTGAGCAAGGGAGATCTGTCTTAAGTCATTGAAGGAAACTTGTCTGTGAAGACAAAAATCAGTTGAATGTATAATAACCTTTGTTCATCAAATCAGCATATCAAAACATGCTCTACAAGTAAGTCTTTGCACTTTAACAGCTCTGAACATAGCAGACTGTAGCACATTTGACTGAATTCCAGTCATTGTTCATATGCAGTTTGATATAGCTCACTTAAAATGCCAAACTAGATTTTACTTTTAAAAAGCAGACTGCTTAAGTATTGCATCTTATTTATCACTCTGCTTAACAAAAATCACAAGATAAAAACACGGAAGAAAACAAAAGCTTAAGTAAAAAATATTCAAAGAATTAGAACAGATGTGACTAAGTTCTTCACTTGCCAAGTCACAGTTTAAAATCTGTCTTACACATCCCCAATTTCCCTCCCCTCCAGGTGTGCACCCTCAGGACCAGCACTGCTTTTCATGTACCCATTTGTATAGCACCTATTTGGAGTGATTCAAGACCCATCTAAGTCCATGAAATGGTTTTTACTAGCAGAGCCAAAAGGAAGAAAAACCTGAAGATCAGGAAGGGGTGTCAACCCATGACACAATTAAAATAAATATCAGCCCTCCTGAAGGACTTCAGTGTAATATTCCTCAGTATACCAAGGACATTCTCTTAAAACTGAAGATTCAAGCTAAGCACTTGACAAATGATCAAGTTCAGCCATAGACACAGCAACATTTTTGCTTGGCATGCTACAGCAGAAACTTTATTCAGTTATTTTTGAAAATATTTGCAACCAAAATTTATTTTTGTAAACTCACAGAAATAAGCTTTAACATATAGGTTGTATACAACTCAAATACAGGTAATACTTTCAGCAATAACTTACAGATACAAACTAATGATAAACTACAATTTCACAAATAATTGTAAACATTTTGCACAATTGTCAATCCTTTCTTTTAGGCAAAGTGCTCTTTTGATGACAAATAAATTAATACACACATAACTAGAGTGGACTATTTCCAGACAATACAAAAAGGTGTTTAATAAGGCTTGTAAACAATGTAATAGTTACTTATGCAGAATCCATAAAAGTGTCTTGCAGGCTAAATAGACGTACATACCTGGGCAGCAAAAATTATCTTGAAAATGCTTTGGGTGTTAAATAAAAAGTTAACATTAATATCTTTCCAATGATATTTTCAATACACTATGACTTAAGGTTACATCTTTAATAGCTTAGATCCCTGATGAAAAGGAATTAGGTGTGACTTAGTGGCAGTTGTGTCATTGAATGGGGTAGCAAAGGCTGAAGTCCAAGAGCTGTAGGTGAATGAGCTACAAAAACAGAAACATTTACCAGTCAACTTCATTGCAAGTACAAAAGATTGTAAGTCCCACTGGCTAATGACAGTTCACTGTCCCAACCCTGCAGCATGTTCTGTTTTTTCCTAGCCCAGCGTCTGCACTCCTCCACCCACAGCCCGCATTCACACCACTGCTCTGGAGGAAAACAAGCTCAGGCAACACATGCAGTTCAGCCTGGTTCGCTCAAAACCTTCACAGTCCCTCCTAATCACAAATAGGAGCCAAAGTTGTTGACTTGCTGGGTCGTAAGACAAACAATGACTGAAGAATTTTTGACCACCAAGCTCTCCCCCTCCCTCACATTGTGTGTTACTGTGGGGGAAGCTGAAGCTCTTGGAGAATTTGCTCTATTGAGCATACTCACACAGTCCATGGGATAAAAGCCAGGGAGCAGGTGGCAAACAGTTTTCATTAAATTATGTATTATTAAAATATGTGAAATAGATGTTTAAATAAGTATTTAATTTCTTGTTCTTATTTTAATAGTCTGGAAGAAGCACAAATAATTGTCTTTGTACTCAGATCTTCAGCCGTGCTATTACACTGAAGGTCTACTACTTTCTTAATGAGGTGTAGATAGCAAGTACAGTATTAATATATCCTATAGAGACTACTAGAAATTATAAATCCATTAGGTTGCTTTAATCAGTACTTGGTAAACTGTTCTTGCTACAGCTGATAACGATTTTACTAGGAGAAAAACAGCAAAGCTGTTACACCTACCATCCATGTAGCTGTGCAGAGCAGTGAGCATAGTCCCATCCTGGGGTACATAGGCAGAGTATGCCATTTCTTCTAACATGGGTGGAGACAACCTGGAGGGCTGAACCGCTGTAACAGGAGCAGTAGATGAATGATTAGGACTAACATGTTTCTTATGGCGTGCTCTGCAGTTCTGAAACCACACCTGAAAAGGAGGGAAACATACATCACACTGACAGATTGCATTCAATATTAGCACAACAACAACAGCCTTGGAGCTTATCTTAAGCTGAGTTCACACAGTTAATTGGGCCTTTGACACAATGCTGACAGTCCAAATGGAGAAATGTCCATTCTAAACCTACAAGTGTGGTCAAGTCAGGAACACTTTTTCAGTACCCAGCAGCCCACCGAGGACAGGGACAGGCACAGCGAGGGGCTGGGCATCTCCCGGGGCCGGTGGCCCCCCAGGCCAAGCAACATCAGCTGCAGCCCTGCTCTGCTTGGGCCGCACCCCTCGGCACGTCCCAGACAGAGTCTTCTCCCTGCCTGATCACTCCTGACAGCAAAGCATGTTTTTCATAGGATACCTACTTGCCTTTTCACATGGAAAAGCAAGCAAGATTCCCTTTTTTTTTTTTTAAGGATTGATTGCAGCAGCCAGATACCTCATTTCTATAGAAACACTCTGTCAATCTTCCAGGCTAGAATGAGCNTTTTAAGGATTGATTGCAGCAGCCAGATACCTCATTTCTATAGAAACACTCTGTCAATCTTCCAGGCTAGAATGAGCCAAGGCAACTCAAAATCTGTTTTTATTTATATTAACATATAAATACATAATTTATATATACATATTTTTACTATATTTTTTAAATCACATTTACATATAAAAAAGGATCCTTATGTTTGCTGAGAGACATCTTCAAGCAAAGATTCCAAGTTTGTATTTCAGTTTTGGCTGACATGGGTATGTATTTTAACTCTGCTTTCTAGGACAAATGACTAGATATTCACTTGCTCCTAATGTGTCATACCACAAGACGCTTTCAAAAAGAGTGCAGGTCTTAAGAACAGACTGCTACGGACAGAAATAGGTATTTGGAATAACTGGCATAGTGCCAGTTGGCATAGTGCCAATTTCTATACTATTTAGGCTGAGAAGTTTCTTCCTAGAAGACTTAATCCTCCACACAAAGTGCAAGAGGAATACAGCAAGTTGTCCAAATTACCATGCTTGTTCTAGACTAATTCCTAGCTAAGGATGATGTCTGAAGTTAAAACAGATTAAATCTTTTTCCATGTTAGAATAACCTCAGAGAAAATTGTGACTGAGCATTTCCAATGGATGAGTACCAGACTTGGTGAGTCAAGTAACTTCGCACTGTTACCTGTATGACACGCCTGCTCAAGCCTGTTCTTTCTGCCAGTTTCTGCAGTGTTTGTGCATCTGGATTGTTGTCCTGAGCAAACTGTGCTTGCATAACCTGAAAAGGCAAGATGTGAGATTGCAGGAGCATTTGTGTCGAAAGCCACATTAGACAATTTTCTCAGACTATGGTACTACTCCTTGCCTGTCTTCAGGAAACTAGGGGTTTTTGTAATCACTAGTATCTAGAGAGTCCCCAATACATTTTAAAAGCATTTTTAAAATCCCCGAAAGCTAAAGAAGAAGCCTCTGCTATGCTTAACTGAGCTGTGACATCTACCAGAAATTAAAGAAATGGATTCTGCTTGGCAGTAGTGAAAACTGGAAGAGGTACTCTTTAAGATTGCATTGAAAGAACTGTAGGAGAAAATTCACTGCACAGCAACTCAAATATGCTCAACACCAATAGCAGCAGACCACAACATAAGGAAGGCATGAGCCATGATCCACCACTCTGAACTTGTCAGTGTTACATGGAGTAATTGTTCTTCTTTTCATCTCCATGGAGGATACAGGAACTAGGAAGCACTCCGTGCTTCCTTTGCCTTTAACCAACACAAGAAACAGAGGCTCCACCTTGGCTGACCTGTCCTTTTTGATGGTTTGGTTACTCATCTTTTTACAGAAAATTGAAGTCAGCACTTGTCATAAGGATATAAATTACACTTCTTTTTGAGGAAGTAGATGTCAGTTTGGTCTGCATCCTGAAGACTTTCAAAGGCTTCAAGGATTTGCGCTGTTTATGAAAGTAAGGTTTCATGGATTTCTGCAGGGTATCTTCAGCAATTTCAAAGCATTACTTTCTCATTTTTGGATTTTTGATGGTTAATTTGACCCAGAAAATTTTGCCTGGCTTCATCTTTGAAGATTCAGACTACTACTCTCCACATTCAGAAACTATTTATTTTTGTAATTTTTTGTAGAATCACAGACTGGTTTGGGTTGGAAGGGACCTTAAATGCTCACCTTTTTCCAACCCTATGCCATGGGCAGGGACACCTTCCACTAGACCAGGCTGCTCCAAGCTCCATTCAACCAGACCTTGGATACTTCCAGGGATGGGGCAGCCCCAGCTTCTCTGGGCAACCTGTGCCAGGGCTTCACTGGCCTCAAAGGGAAGAATTTCTTCCCAATATCCAATCTAATCCTGCCCTCTGTCAGTGGGAAGCCATTCCTCCTTCTCCTGTCACCCCAGGCTCTTGTCCAAATTGCCTCTTTAGCTCTCTTGAAGCCCCTTGAGGTCCTGGAAGGTGCTACAGAACTAAAACATCAAAAAAGCATGGACGTTCTTTTTTGTGATATGCGTAATTACAAGCTGCCACTCTGACAGTCCACTTATCCCTACATTTTTTCTCTTGGTGGAAGTAAAGTCTTATAGCAGCCTTGAGGATAGGCACAGAGGTGCAACAAGCAGATAGAAAGTATCATTAAATAACAAGAGGCCATAAGATCTCAAACACCTGCTGGAGTATGTTACTATCTACTTTAAAATGTTACAATCTACTTTAAACAGGAAAAGAAGGGTACATGGACATTTCAATGACACCAGCTGGGAAGAAGCCCTGAATACAGTTCCCATCCTAATGGCTGATCCCATCTCTCTTTCAGCTACTGCTGGGGAAAAAAGTTCCCTTTTGCAGAAGTTCAAGCTCAGTGTCCAGAGCCCTTGCCCTGTGCACGTGGTTGGCTTATTGCTAACATGCTTGTTTTGTGTTAACACCACCTTCTGTCTCCAGTCATGACTATAATAGGAACCCAAGCTTTGAATGACCCCATGCCCTTTTATATAGCACTACTTTAACACCTCACACATTACTACGCCTCGACATGAGTTTCTCAATTGCTTTCACTATGAATAAGAGGACAGGCCGACAAAACAGAACTCACACTGTGACCAGAAATTCAAAGACCTGTTAAACCAAAGGCAAGGATGTACAGCTAGGATTAGGTAGAAAGTCACAGCCTCCTTCTCACTACAGTTTAAAACCTCTAAATCTTGGTGTCTCGCCATCACCTCTTTCATTGGAAGCTGGCCCTATCCTAATGTTTTTCCCTAGAAAGCTAATTTAAGTGAAGTGGTTATCCAGAGTTTGAAATAGCTCTGGACTGTCTCAATAGGAGTTAACGCTTGTCAAGGCAACAAAAAGACAAGAGGCCTGGAAAGCAGAGGAGATGCTGGCATTACAACAATTCCAACTTCCATCCTGTTAATGTCTTGAAGTCACATACAGTACCCATCTTTAGTACAACTTTTCACATTACATAATCTGAAAAATATTTTGTCTTTATTATGTTTAGTGATATAAATGGCTAATTAAATAGATTTCATCAAGCAATCAAAACAGAACCATCTTTTTGTTTCCACTCCACAGAATTACCATCTGCCCCCAGGGAAATAAAGAGCACGAAGAGTACTATTTCATATTAAACTGCTGAAATTAACAAACAGTTCCAGAAACATGCTGTGTCTTGATAGTTTATGAAATAGTTTAAAGCATTCAAGTTTTTCTTTCTCCCTATATGCATAAAACTTTCTATTGGTTCAGAACCAATGTTCTGCATAAACCTGAGCTACACGAGTTTTTAGCACTGTCTCTACCTGGAGTTGGTCTGCTGTGAAGCTGGTCCGAGCTCTTTTTGCTGGTTTTGGATGATTAACATCTTGTTCTGTTAGTAATGCTCCTTCCACACTAATCCCATTACCTGAAATATTAAAAAGAAAACAACACTGCCTTCTAAACGTTCATAATGATGTTGTGAGTTAGACTGTTTTCCAACAATAACCAACAGCACTCAGTCATCTGAATTTCAGCTTATAAAAGCCATATTCTTTTCAAATTTAAATTGATCTAGCACTGTAACATATTATGCCCTAAACAACTGCCTTGCAAGTGAGGAAAGAAATAAATCTAGCATGATATTTCATCAACAAGATATGCTGTTACTTTCTTTTCTTTAGGATACAAAACAAGTTATACAGACAAAAAAAAAAAAAAA
>VYZQ01043000.1:0-15728 GCA_013400655.1 Mystacornis crossleyi
AAAAAAAAAAAAGTTTAAAAGCAGGGTGAAAAGAAGGGGAAGAGAAGAAGTGAGGAGGGAAGACAAGACCAAAAAGAAGGAATCAACCAAGCCACGTTGGCTCCTCTTCCTTCTCTACTCCAAGCATCTTGTATACACCTTCTTGTCGATCATTTCTATAAATCAGGACGTACAAGCAATCTCTAAAGGGTCCAAAGTGACCTGAGACACTTGTACATGGTCTGAAGGGGCTCTGCCCAAACCACGTGTGGAATAAGCAGTTGCATACACATTGCACTACATGGCATTACTTTACATCCAGTCTTTAAATTACTCTGATTTCCTACCTGGAAACTTTTACAGAGTAGGTCCAAGTTTGGACTTCTGGAAGTTGTTTCAAACAGATGGCAGAAAATTGGGAAAAGTACCAGCATTTCCTTTTCAAACACTGGCTGCTAAAGCTTCCAAGGACAGCTCTGAGCATCTTCACTTGCAACTGTCGCAGCAAGAAATTACACGAAAGGTACATAAATGTGGTTATTGAAGCATGCAAGCTTTGTAACTCACAGAGGAAAACATGCATGCTTTTAAAAACAATAAATAGGATGTTTTTAAGTTGAAAAATTCACAGAGGTGGTTTGCAATGCTCACCTGCAGCTTTTAGAAGCTTTTCCACTGGAATAAAAGGAGAATGTGCCTCCTTCTCGTCCTCCTCCTCCCTTGTCCAAAAACTAAGGAAATTTTGATTTTTGCCTAAAGAAAAGCTGTAATGCATCAAAGACCCCAGCTGGGGTCTGCTAGCACAGGATGCTGAAAAAAAGTGGCAAAAGAGAAAAAAAAACGTGGAGATGGGGAAAAGAGGTCAGTGAGGTAGGAGGAAAGCACGGGTGTTCCATGGTGAGCACCAGACCAGAATCCCACCTGCCGACCAAGCTGCTGAATTTTTGCCACCTGTCTGCTTACATAACACTTCCTCCAGCTTATATCTAACAGCTTGAAAACTGGTATAGAACATCAAACTCTAAATCAGTGCTTCATGCTGACACACCATATGTCAGCATGTACTTAGGTAGTCACCAAAAGTATTAACAGCAATTATTTAAACATTATTACAGTTTATTTATGCAGAGAATTCCTTCTTGCATTGACTCAAATCCTCCAAGACAGGAATCTTTTTATGAGCTGCATTTTCACCTCAATTTTCAACCTGATTTTGTGGGTTTTAACTATTTTAATTTCATTTTGGTTTAAAACAATGTACTTTATTACTGAGGTATTAATTTACAGTGCTGTTTTGAGGGGAAATTACTTAATGAAACTGAAATGAAAAGGTTTTCCTCCCAAGCATAGCACCTTCTGAGTGTTCCCTTGATTCTGCAGAAGTCAGAAGATTGTCCTGTCTCCTGGTGCTGCTGTTTAGAACATCTGACCACCACATGCAGGAACAGCAGCCACAGAAAACCAGTACAAAAGTGCCTTGGTGCCCTTAGGTCTTTCAGCAGAGAGCCAGGAGGAAATAAAGCTGCAGAGAAGAGCCTTTTTTTAGTGTGCAAAGTCTCCACCACTCAACTCGATGCTTTTAAGTCAACTGCTAAAGAAAAAAAATTATAGCGCATAAATCCACACAAGGAATTGAAAATAAAAATAAGGGAGCAGAAGGGAGAGCCCATTCCCATAGGCTTTTCTCCAGTGGCACAGGCAGACCTGGGAAGCTGCAATCAGCACTGACACAGGCTCTCCCTTGGATGAAGACAGCATAACTAAAGAAAAAGTAATTAGATTAATCAAGTAGGGAACTATTTAGCAGCTAATTAAAATACCCAATTAATCATAATTTCTTCAAAACCATCAGCTAAAAATGGGTCAATAACACCCAAAAAGAAAAGAAACAGCCTATTTTGTCTTTATTTGATGCCTTGCACTGCACATCTAATGCCACCTGCCTGCCAGGGTGTCCATGTCGCAGCCAGATCCCTGAACTGGATCCCACATCCCTCAGACCAAAACTTCAGACCAGTCTTGTATTGAAACTGCTGATCCCCCATCACACTAACAATATACAGAAAGTGTCAATCAACCTAAAACAGAAGACATGACTATTCTCCTCCCTGTTTCACACTAGCAAAATCTATTTTTCCATTTGTCTGCACCTTTTGCTGTATGGATCAGCAATGCAGGGCTCGGCAGGGTGAGTTTTTACAGAAGTCAGTGGGAGCAGGGAGCCACATATGGCACTGGCTTGGCAAAACCTGCTTTAGTCATCCGCCATCCTTCCAGCTCCTCACTGCTTTTAAAATTTGGGGACAATTCACAGTACTAAAGGGCACAGAGGGAAAAATACCCCTTCCAGTTTCTATCTGTTACAGATACTAAATTACTACAAACAGCCCTTACTGACAAAATGCTCTTTCGATCATTAAGCTCATCATTTCCTCATCAAAGATAACTGTAAACTTATGGTAGAAATATAACAGCAATAAACCAATAGCTGATGTTTTATTTGCTCTGTGCTTTTTGTTATGAAACATTTGAGGGGTTGTTTTTTCTTACTGTAACAAGCATCAGGCCAAATGCAATAATGAAGGAAAATTAAGACCAACATCTTCCAAAGCGCTTGCTTGAGAGTTTCCTCACATAGAATCACAGAATCATTAAGGTGGGAAAAGACACCCAAGATCACTTCACAGTACTTATCATTAATGTCAGAGTAGAAGATACATAGAAATAATATTCTTTTTTTGTTGTTTTAAACCTTTAAAAAAATATGAACTTGGGTGCTAACGTATCTTAGAAACATGCACAACTTCATGCAGCATAGAAAGGCAGGACTTATCAGAGATACTAATTAATAAATAAATCTCCAGTTTACTCAGTATTTGAACTGTCTCAAGAGGGGTAAACCTCACCTGGCTTGGCTTTAGACAGCAGCTGCTCACTCAAGAGCTCATACAGACCAAGACTGTAAATTAGAATGTTATTTTTACAAGACTGTTAAGTATTTTCTTCAACACACTAAATTAGATTATTTTTTAACCTTTCTTTGAACAAATTTTTAGAAGGTTTTTCAACTCCATAATTCAAAAGTCACGACAGTCCTGCCAAAGGATACAACGAGCTACAGCCATCTGCAGTATGGAATATAATGGAATATAATTTCCAATGCCCCTAAAAATGCTCTTCCTGCATTTTAACTAAATATTGTTATTTCTTTTTTGAAAACAATAAAACATTTACAATCCTATTCCCAACTTCTTTTGAACTTACTGATTGCAGATGCCTGTTGCTTTTAGGCACATTTCTGAATTTAGGTAAAGCTACTGTGGGTTTTTACACTGCAGGATACAGCTGAGGAAGACCCTGAGCAATCTGATCTTTCCCCTGGTGATGCTCTCCTCTGCCCTGCACTGCTTTTTTAAATTCCAGCTTTCATCTGCAGTTTATCTTTCCTGACTGGCGCTACAGCAGCAATGCTGAGCTGCGTCCTAACTGACCGGTCCCTTTATGTAAGCACATGAAATATGGCTAAAAATATCTGTCAGGATCCCTGCACTTCCCATGGGCTGACTCCAGTTTATGCTTGGTTAGGAAATCCCCTCAAAGAGCATGGCAGCCTCCTGCCTGACACTGGGAGTATGGAAATGTGTACTCCGTGACCAAAAGGAGGAGAAAATTAGAATAACAAAAAAATGGGAAAACCATAGAAGCTTAAAAAAAAAGTCAAGAAGTATGATATCCCCTTCGATTATTGTATAAATAGCCTGTACTTTATCATATACAACGATTTCACATTCCCAGATCAAAACATTTCATGAAGCATTTTGCAGATGTGGCTCCAGGCTGTGTTCTGATCCAATGGACATTATGAGATGATGTGAATGAAATGTCAGTAAACGGGTTAAAGATATCTGGAGAAGCAGTAATTCTACCTGATTACTTTGAAATGTCAGAGTTCTCCAGCTCCTGGTTGGGGAAGCTGAAGCCTTTCTAATGAGGGGGAAGACAAGATCTGGGAATTCAATGCTGCTTCTTTTCTAAGCAGAGTTAGTATATTATGTATGTTAGTGTCAGTAAAAATAAGTTATCTTCATGAAATACTAAGTTATTGCAAAAGAACACTTGCCAATGGGAACCTAACTTCAGAAGGATAGGATTCCCTGAGCTCAGTTAACCAAAGACTTTCACTTGTGTGAACAAGGCAGTACAGATGAGATGCCAGTACAAACTAGATCCACATCCATGGGTGTAACAGGATCAAAAACAGGATAACGAAACATTTCTTTAAAAATTCTCCAATTCTTTATCTTTTATGAAGGTGACTCCAAAGAAGTGTTAAGTAGGTAAATGCACCAAGACTGAAAAGACAAAAGAGAATAAAAAAAGAGATGTCTGTTCACGTAACATTATGAAAAACATCTCAGTCCAATGCAGAAAATTAAAAAAAAAAAAAATTAAAAAGACACAGTGTTTCTGAAAACATAAAAAGAAGCGATTTGAAGAAATTTGATCTATTAGGAAATTGCCATCAATTTAAGAAAGTCGTGAAATGTGACTAAAAAAAAACCTGCCAAAAATCCCATCAGGCCAGAAAGAGGATGGATATGGGAGAGAAGTGCTCAGGAGGGCAGGGCTCCAATGATTTTCCTGGGCTGGTTGTGGCTGGACCAGCCCCATGCACTGCCTGTGCCACCTTCTGCAAAGGAAACAAGGCATTTCTGTTTTAAAAAAGCCAAAGGAATTAGCTATAACTGACGAGCCTGGAACGGCAGCCTGCAACCTGTTTACATTTCTAAAGCAAGCCCAGAGTAACTGCACTCCAATTTTCCCCAACTCATTATGTAAAATAAAAGCCAGCTGAAAGTCAGTGTGGGGCCACCAAATGCCTTCATTAACTTTCAGTTCTGTTCCAGTAAAAATGCAGCCAAAATCTCCTGGGTTCAAAGAGGCTGAAATTTTAGCCTTAACAGCCTTTTACTTCCCTCAACACTGTACAGCTTCAGCAGGATTTTCTGTCAGTTAGTTTGGACCTAACAAGCCATTTCCCCATTAACACAAAACACAATGTGTCCAGGAGTATTAAGCATTTTCATCAAGGCCCGGTTTTACAGTCACTCCAAGAATGACAATGCCAAATTATGAATCTAAGACAGATGTTCTCCAGATGCGCTGAGCACCTCACTTAAATGCTGGATGCAGAGCTCTTTCAAAATGCTCTAAGGGTTGTACCAGCTGCATTTAGATAGGCTGACCCCTAAGTTTCTGCTTATGGGAAAATACTCCTAAGGAAAAAATTCTCCAGAAAATGGGCACATCTCTCACATGCCCATAGGAGGGTGAAGGATGAAGTCTGATGGTAACCACTGAAGGGAACAAACGGGAAAGGAATGGGAAGCTGTGCATGGAGAGGTGCAGTGCTGTGAGCACGACGTCGTAGAATCATCATAAAATGGTTTGGATTGGAAGGGACCTCAAAGCTCATTTCACCCAGTTCCACCCCCTGCCATGAGCAGGAACACCCTTCCACTCTCCCAGGTTGCTCCAAGCCCTGTGTAACCTGGCCTTGAACACTTTCAGGGATGGGGCAGCCACAGCTGCTCTGGGCAACCTGTGCCAGGGCCTCACCACCCTCACAGAGAAGAATTTCTTTCCTAAAATCTAATCCCTGACCTCACTGATGGCATTGAGTCCACAGAAAAGAGCATCTCCCTCACCACACACCACTGTGATGTGTCCGTACAGCTTAAACAAGTGAGTGTTTGAGACAGAGATGGTGCTTCACTCTGAGTGGACCAAAATCTCTCCCCTCCCTTCAAGTCCCTGCCCAGAAGCTCTTGAACATGTAACACCCACCCCACAGTCCCACACTGCCACAGCCTTTGCACAGCTCACAGCGAGTTCACAGCACTCAAAGTCCTTGAGCTGGGTAGGTATTCATGCCCCCCCCCCCTTTTTTTTTTCCCCCCTATGTTATTCTTGAATTCAAGTATAGATACTTGAACACCGGCCATATGAAAATAGCACTGCAGCAATTTTCTTTTTACAATTCAAGCCAGAAGAATGCAGCAGAACCCAGAGTACACTTACCCTTCAAATGCTTACACATTACATGGGACACTCCAACCAAAAATATGTATTTCTAAATCTTTCCCTCAGCACAGCTCTGATCCAAAAAAATAAGACCAAATAACAGAGATTCCTGCAAGCCCTCAAGAGATGCTGCCATTGCTTCCAGTTTACCTGCAAGGCACCCAGGTGCTGTGCCACGGGTGAGCTGCACACGGCTGATCCACCTGTCAGTCTTTACTCAGAGATAGAACTCTTTACATCAATTTACTCATGGGCAGGTTATGAGAATCACATTTCCAAACAAGATTTGCTTTAATTGGCTATGCTGGTGTTCCCAGAGGAGCATTAAGACAGGGCTTAGGTAACACTCCCACAGCAAGTAACTGCAAACCCAAAGTTAAATCTGCTTTTCCACAAATATTCAGGAACATTTGCTTCCTGGCAACATTCCTGTTAGTAAACCAATTTGCTAAAATATTCATGAATAGCAAACTACAGGGCCATGGATACAGCCAGATGCTTACATATGACAATACAACTAAATATTCACCACAAATGTTTTCACAGTATTTGGCTTGTTCTAGATTAAATGAAAAAAAAAAAACCAAAAAACAAAAAACCAACCCTATAACAATGACTGGCAGTCAGCATAATGGATTCCACTGGAAAACCTCCAGTGAGGAGATTGGCTGGTGTTGGACAAGGACTCCCAAGATTGCCCTGCACCCTCAGGGTCCTCGTATGTGTCCAGACACTGCAGAGGGACCATAAGGCACCAACATCTCCAAACCTGCCACAAAACCCCGGTGAGCTGCTGTGCCAGAACAGGTGCCTTGGGGTGACCTTGTGATGCTGTATCCCCTATCACCTGCTCTATGCCAGACATGAGTCCTGTGCTTTTCTGTGTCTTTAAGCTGGGTCTGAGAGAAAGGGGAAAAAAAAAAGAAAAATAAGCTGAGCAGTGTTGTGTTCAAGGACACACACTCCCCTGTGCTCCTGCTGCTACAGAGCCGAGAAGAGCACCTTTCTGCTTTTAGCCAGCTTCCGGCTCTATTTCTCAGGAGAGAGACAGAGAGTTAAACTTCTTTGCTTTTTAGCTAGCCTGCTAGCTGAGGCAAGAAAGTTTTTTTTTCCCTGGCACTTTGGCTTCTTCTTCATCTCTTCCGGACTGTTCAGCAACACGAGAACATCACCGGGAGGCCCCACACAACAGGCCAGAGGGGCCCACACCTAACTCCAGCTCCAGAGAGGGCAGAGCCATCACCTACAAAGAACTCTGAATCTTCCTAGGTCTTCTCCACAGCGAGAGGTTTTATTATGAAACACTATTCATTCTTTTTTCTGTGCCTGCATGCGCTTTGCTTGTTAAATAAATAGGTTTTTTTTCATGTTCCTCTGAGGAACTTTTTTCCAAATCTGGTGGGGGAGGAGCTGCTGAAATCTGCCTTCTAACAGAGGGATGCTCATTTCGGACGTTTTTCCTCCAAATTTGTCTCAAACCAAGACAACAGGTAAATAAGGATCAATAAATAAAACCCTGCTAAAATTTCATATATTACTCTGAAATAATTTGAAAAATAAAATCCCCCTCATTTTTCTTGAAAAACAGCAAAACTCTCAACTAAATTTCCAGTGTGGCAGATTAAAAGGAAGGAAGCAGAGGAAAACCCTGACAGATCCTGACAGGAGACTGTGGTCACTGCAGGAAGAGACAAATCCCATGCACTCCATGGCAAACCTCTTCCAGGTGAGCCTTTGTTCAGCCCATCAGGCTGCTTGCAGTGCAAACAGCCCTCATTCAAAAGGTAAATAAAAATGTCTTCTTTTGGACACATTACACCAATCAACTTTTTTGTACGAAGGTTATGTTTAAATATTTAAATACTTAGATACATTGTGAGCTCCCTCCCCACTGCATGGCTCATTCCTTCTCCATTTTTAACCTAAAGAGCAGAAGAGATGGAGCTGCGTTTTACTCCATCACAAGGGTTAATTACCATGGGGATATTTTTTTTCACCAAGACCATTATGAGATGAGGAGGCTGCAATTGCACTTGTTTAATTCCAATATTTACTTTCCCTTCCAGAGCTGCAAATCCAAACATGGCTCATCTCTTTATGCCAGGACAACAACCAGACAGGTTTCAAACCCTGTGTGCCAAGGACAGCAAAATCCCACACTCAAAGACATGGCACTCCTCTCTGGACCACTCATTACCAGTTTCATCCCTGCTTGGGCACAAGGATTCTGTGTTCTGTAGCCCTGGCTCAGCCATACCCTTCCTTCACCCCTGCAAAAACCTACAGAGAAACCAGCACATGCCAGGGGATTTTATAGGGACAGGGTACTTAGAGTTGGGATGATTTAACAAGAGTTCTGATGCCTTTTTCTGTGACCTTGAGAAAGTCACTGGCTCTCGTCTAGACTGCAATTCCTCCTCTGTAATAGGTGGATTACTATTTTCCTGGCATGCAAAGGTGTTCTGAGGTCTACTTCATTAATCTTTGTAAAGCATTCTAGGACATTTTCATGGAAAATGCAAAATATCAGTAAAATCCCTCCATTTAAATCTCACCTGGAAACCTTCCTCTAACTCCTTAATTTGTGATTGATCCCCGCTCAATTAGAGGTAATGGAATTTACATGTAGACTCCAGCAGTGGAGTAGATTCAACAGGAAGGTGCCAGCAAGAGCAGCAGTGCTAATCCACAGGAAGGAGCCAGACAATTGGTGCCTGCACTGTGTGATCCATGGCTGAATGCTGAACCCCTGGACTGCACCTGAATCAGCTCTGGGCAAAGGTATGGGGCACAGAGGCCCTGCCACCGCAGCACCAATCCCTATACAAACCCCCATCCCTACACCACCACCCAGCAATGACAGGACGGGGGTAATGGCTTCATACTGTCAGAAAGCAGGGTTAGATTGGATTTTAGGACTAAATTCTTCCCTGTGAGGGTTCTGAGGCCCTGGCACAGGTTGCCCTGAGAAGCTGTAGCTGCCTCATCCCTGGAAGTGTTCAAGGCCAGGCTGGACAGGGCTTGGAGCAACCTGGTCTAGTGGAAGGTGTCCCTGCTCATGGCAGGGGGTTGGAACTGGATGAACTGTTGCAAGGTCCCTTGCAACCCAAACCAGTCAGTGATGATTCTATGACACTCCTACACAACCCTGTCCCCCACTCCTACAACTGCACTGATAACTAATTATGTGCTTTACATTTGAAATTAATCTCTATTAATTGGGTTTTTAGCAGAAAAGAAGTTTCTACCCAAAGAGCTTTCAAGCCATGAGCAGATAGAATAAATCTGCAGATAACTCATTACCTGCCTATGTTAAGTTTTATTATTTGTGGGAGCAGTTCCATTTCAGGCAGCAGAGGGAAGGCAGATAACCTCACCCCTGGCACTCCCTGAGCCCCTGACGAGAGAACAGCTTCAATATTACATGCCAAAAAACAACTGGGAAATTACAAAGGGCTTTATCAGTACCCCATGCTGTGGAGTGCTCATTTCAACTAGTATTCCCATGACTTCAGGACATCTCTGGTAGGAATCAGCCCTCTCAAGCATATTAGCAAGAACTGCATGTTAAATCCTGGAGCAGAGAAGCAGGAAAGGAGCCAATGCTGGGGGAAGCTGGACCAGCTTTTTCCTTGCAGCCACCTAATTGAATCCGCAGCATCCAGCCTGTTGGTATTCCCAGGCACTGAAAATTTCAATTTGCTCCATGGATTTTTATACTGAACACCCAGAAAAATTAGCATTTGTGCTGAATAGCTCTTAATCAACTATTCTCAAGTGTCAATCCTTTTTATCTTTAAAGCACTTCTAAATCTCTCTGCCTCAGTCTCCCCTAGCCCCAAAATTTATTCTAGGTATTTGTTTTCCTTCATTCAGCTTCCAGCACCCTTTAGCATGATCTAATCATTTTAATCTTTAATGCTCATCTGTACCTTTTAACCTTTTCAATTTTCATCTAAAGCAATCTCTCCATCTCTCTCAGGTTTGGGGCTTTTTTATTTATCATGAAATTAAGGTTTTCCCTGGTCTCTGTCTCAGCACAGAGCTGGAGGTGTCCTATGGAGAGTCCCCTGGCATCAAGCTGCATGTCACTTCTCAAAAGGTGACTTGCAGGGGCCTTAAGTAAATCAGCGATTTTTCTATTGATTCAATTTATGTAATTTTGGAGAAATGAAGGCAACTTCAAAAGTGTTACAGCATATGTTTTAATTCATTTGAAATTACTTGGGTAATGGCATGTGCTAGCCTTTCCTTCCATCGGGAAAACTATGGATGTAGACACTTCATAGAATATTTTAGTTTGGAAAAGACCTTTAAGATAATTGAGTTGGGAAAAAAAGCAGATAAACTTTTGAGCATCCAAGCTCTTCTCAGGACTGTGAGAGGTTCAGCAATGCAGAAGCTCAGTAAATGTGTCACTTTTTAAACAATGACTTTGTAATATCACGCCTCACTTTGTTGGCATTTCTCCAGTTTTACACCACTTAAAACATTTTGGAAAATTGCTGATGGAATGGTGAGAGCTAATATTAGATTTAACACACTAAAAAAGAAAAAACTTTCTTTAATGTTTCCTACATAAGGCCCTTCAATACTTAAGTATGCTTTGAACTCCCAAATTATTGTACAATAAACATGAACATGACTTGCAAAGAAAAAGTGTGGATGCAGTGAGTTCAGACTGCCACCAAATTGCAACAAACATGTGTCAGATGTAAAGAGCACACAAAAATAGGCAGAAAGACAAACACCCCCTGACATAATGAGCGTTGCAGATAGCAGCACCAAAGTCGGCACAGGAACTTCCACTGGTAAATACAAACCACGTCCCTGCTTCTCTTCCCACATCCTTTAATTTGATTCTCCGTCCTCCTCCTCTGCTCCATCCCCCATCACAACTGCTAAGGCTGTGCATCAAAAAAAGCTTCATTATCACCTCTCAGCTTTCCTGAAAGCACTGTAGTGAAGGTTTAGCAGACCCAGGCTTGGAGCAGATGCCACCCTAAAGCCACCTGCATCTCAATTCCCAATGCCTTCAAGAACATCAAGCTGAAACTTCGGGTGCTTCAAACTGAGACCACCTCATGCCAGCATTGTCTTCCTCCACACCATGGAGATTTAGGCTGAGATTTTCTATTTTCAACATGTAAGCAGTTCCTCTCATACTTTACGTTCATGGAGGGCAGGGATTACTACACAGTGCTAGGTGTTGGCATGGTCCTCCAGCAAGGGAGCTAGGCTGCCCATTCCATTAACCATGGGCTGCAGTGACTCCAGTTCAACCAGTATGTCCTCAGCTATAAGGGAGAAACAAATTAGAAAGAATAGGTCTCACTTTTTTTAAAAGATTTTAATACTGCTGCTGAAATATCCTTTAATTCCTTTGTTCACTAGCTGATACATAATATGAAGCTGTTTGGTTTTATGGGAGATATAATGGCCATACACATCAAGACTGGTAACTGGAGAAGATTAATAGACTGGCCCCTAACTAAGATGAGACAGATAACAGTCACCAAATAAAACTGTTCATGGGAGTAATTGTCATGACTGTTGTAAGCAAATGCTACACAATTCATATTTTTTTTAAAAAGCCACATCACAGTTACTCCTGCAGTCTCCAAACGGCTATTGCCTCAAATTGGAGCAATAAAAACCCCAAGAATGCTGGATAGGGATCACATTAGATAAGACCACTTTTTTCACTATCTTCATCCATGGCGTGTGTTCCTCCATTTCAGCTTTACTGACTGGAACTAAAATCTGTCACTGGTCTATGTGGAGTCCCAGCACCAGGGAAACAGATATTTATTTCTGGCCAAGCAGAAGCAGGTAATGGCCCTGCTGTGAGGAGTTCCAGTAGGAATAATTCACCTTTTGATTGACCATGTCAAATTCAGTGTCCATCACAGTATTCCAGGCCCACTTTCCCTTCCACCTGTGGGATTCCCATTATGGCCACAAGGTCCCCAGCAATGGTTTTCTATTACTAGTATGTAATTAAAGATCTCTTTTTGTTGGACTTCTTTAGGATCTCTGCTACTTTTGATTCTTTTTCTTATGCCTAAACCTTCCCCGCTCTTGTTACTGGGATTTAATTTCCAGTGAAAGCCCACCTATACAAGGGAGTTTCACAACTGACTCTTAGAGAGCCAAGATTTCCCTTCCATGAATTTCAAGAATGTAAGTATTCCGTTTTCTCTTAAAATGGAAAATACTTTTCAAGATCTTAAACCTATTCCTATAAAATTCCTATTTCCAAAGCTAGGAGCAGACTAGCAGTCCCATGTTCATACCCTCACATAAATCAATGGAATTTCCATAATTTACCCCAAAGATTGATGCAGTCTATTTATTAGGTGTGAAGCTATCAATCACATTTAAGAGCAGTCAGTCTGAAAAGCCAGGTAAAATTGATCCCTCCCCAAAAGACTAAGTGGAGGAAGCTGAAAAACAGTGTGGGAATAGAAAGGAAGCCCTCTGGAATTCAGTATAATAAGAACTGTATCAGCTCTACTGACAGCAAACATATTCCTTCATTTTATATAGCACTTATCTCTCTTTGTAACACTTTAAACTCCTAATATATTTACACTGGACACTGAAATGATCATCAGAGGCTTGACCTCCATGTCAAAGCCCCCAGCCTCCTCCCAGAGGGATTAACTGCCTTCCTCCCAGCAGCCCTGTTCCCAGCTCACTGACACTGAAGCAGTCTGTCAGCATTGCTGAAAGTTAAATCGGCTAATATTAATTGCCAGCTGGGAAAGTGCCATTAGTTCGCACTCAGATTTTTTCCAGCTGGAAAGACAGAGAGTGTTAAATGGAGCAGATTTCCTTCCAGCCTCCAAACCAGCAATGGAGCAGGTCTGCCTGTTCTGCAAGCACGTAATGAGCAAAACATTCAACACCTTCCCAGAGATGTTTTGAAAGTGCTATTCTGCAGAACAAATTACTCCTGGAAGTAACAAAGCACAGAACTAACACATGGACAACAAATAAAGTACAGAGGAAATAAACCACCACCACCTGAGGCTTAATTCATATGTATTTGAGATTACTGCAGTGATACGAGTTACCAGCCTGCTTGTTTGGTTTTTTCCCAGGTTTGTAATTTATTTACATTCAAACATAGAAAATTTTCTGTCTACATGCAGAAGATTATAATTTTCCTTAATTAGAAAAAAACTGTCTGAGAACTGGAGGAAAGATAGAGTAGTTGAAAATGAAAGATGCCATTACCTAAGGTCATGAAATCATAAGATTATGGGATGGTATGGGCTGGAAGAGGCTTCCATTAAAACATTTAGGGCAGTGTCAGACCAGGTTGCTCAGGGCTGTTCCCAGTCAGGTTCTGAAAGCTCCCAGAGATGGAGATAGCAGCTGGGCAGCCTGTCCCAGCACTCAACCAATCTCCAAGGGAAAGCCATCTCCTGACATCAGGCTGAACATTTCATTTTAGCTATGACCTTTGCTTCTCATTCTCTCTCCATGCAGAGCCAGGTTCCCCTCCTCTACTACGCTACCTGTGCATATATGTCCTGACAGAACACATTATTCTGGTTCTTTCAATGTGCAATCACATTCACACAAGTACACGTGCATAGCAACCCAGCACACAGCCATACACACTTTGGAAGACTTTGTGTATAAATTCACGGCATGTGAATTTATTATTGTTCTGAGCAACAGTGTAAGCCTCAAACCAAACAGTGGGACTGTATGTGTAACAGAAAGGAGAAAGGTGGTTTTCCACAGAGATTTCTTTTGAAATATGTACAAAATTATGATTTATTATGGGGCAAGAAACAACCTTGTATAAGAAGGAAAATTACTGTCAGATACTTGCTTTAAAAAGGCATATATATTTTAAGCAATGGGAAAAAATTGAAAAATTAGTCCTGACAGTTCAGCAGAGAAGGAAGGAAGGAAGAGAATGGGACTGGAACACCAGACATGAAGATGCTTTTAAAGCACACCATCTCTCTGCATAAAATTCTGTAAGACTTCATAAAATTAGATCTTTAGTACAAGTTGGACTGAATGGACAAAAACGCTCAAAACATTAAGTAATCGACACAGGTACAGTGCATTTACATAATGGAAAGTTCAAGAATTTGGTCAACTAATAAGTTGGACTGAATTCTTGCCAGAGCACAAACTCAATCCGACCAGCTGCAGCCCAAAGCTGCTGTACAGGCTGGCAAGAAAAGCTGAGCTTTTTATAAAAAAACCAATCCACCTGGACAAAGGGAGGATGTTGGAACTACAGAAAATAACGAATGAGCTTGGGCAAGCAAACATGGCTGCCTTCCTCTAGCAAGGGCTTAGCTGATGCACAGGAGCTTTGAGATTGCTGATCAAGCAGAAAAAAGCAGGTAGGGAAAGAAAGAAAGAAAGGGAAAAACTACTCCCTAAATCCTGAAAATGGAAAAGCACAGCTCTAAACAGAATTTCTCTAATGTATGCAAACTTCTAGGGAAGTGCATTGTTTTGATGTTTCTGGAGGAAGGAAGAAGGTAAGGAAAGAAAAACTACTGAACGTTGTCTGTACAATTTTCACTGGCCAAAAACAAGAGAAAAGGGAGGGAAGAGACAGAGTGGGTGTAAACAGTCAAAAGTAAAGAAAAATGAACAGAAATGGGAAAAGTGCTATGAAAAAGCACAGTATAGTGCAAAATACTGTGCTAAAATGATATAACCTCATTATCCAAGGCATTTATTCAAACAGGAACATTTTCAGGCCAAATGCTCATTCTGGAAATCTATGGGACAATTGTCATTATAAGCATAGCTATCTTTTCAGTGTTCATGGGTATTGGGAGAGCTTTTGGGGAAGAAAAACTTTCTTGACCAGTTTGGCACACAGTAAAAGCACTTTTATCTTTATGTATTTTCTTACCTTGTAAAAATCACCAACACCTAAATCAAATGACTACGGAAACTCACAAAACAGTGAAAACATAGAAAATGAAAAAAACCTGCCACATGGTAGAGAAGATCTAAATAGAACATTTTCCTATGGGAAATGAACTGTATTTCACACCAGGAAAGACAACTAGATCAACGAGAACGTGAACAGCTATGAGTGGGATTGACATTTCTGCTGAGATCTCTGGATTTAGGACTTCTGCTTCACAGTATTTCCCTTGTGACTTCAAACTCCCAAGTGAAATTTCCCACTTATTTATCATTTGCTTTGTCAACTGACGAAAAGGGACTGCATTTATAGTTTTGCGTATGGGGAACTGTGCTGCAACAGAGGCTGCAGGATAAAGCCTGGGGAGATCACTCCTGCTGAGGTCTCTCATTGCTTCGTCCCTATTTCTGTGCGGGCCAGTGGGCCCATAGCACAAGGGACCAAGGGAGTCCACTGGTGGGACCATCTCTACGGATAGAAATCCTCCCCAGGTTAGGGAGACAGAAAAGACCTCTCCCACGATGCTTTGTTTCGTTATGTTAATGTATCCCAGTTCTGCTTCCCCAGTTGGCCTTCCTGGCCCCTTATATCTTCCATGACCTTGCCGTAGCAAATTCTCCCTTCCCCGCTCTCCCCTTGGCCCTTGTTTCTTTGCCACTCCCTCAGAGTTTCCCCACTGGCTCCCATACCCTAGCCCTGCCTGTGCACTGCCCTCTTGCCCCCAGATTATTGGTCCCTGATGCTC
>VYZQ01043001.1:0-27399 GCA_013400655.1 Mystacornis crossleyi
TAAATAAATATATATATATACAAATACATGTGTGCATAGTCTGTAGAAGAACACTTGAATATCCTCAAATACCCTTGGAAAAATATGAACTGACAGCACAGGAACAAATGCACTATCTAAACCCAGAGTGTGCTTCAGAGCAAAAAACTGATTCAAAATTCAGTTCTCTATCATTTTGGGCCATTGGAAATTCAAGTATTCTTGCTTTTTTAAAAATAAACTTGAGCAAAAAGTTAATTAAATTAAATTACAAGGACTTTTCTCACCTGTGGCTTGTAGTTCTTGATGCATCATCCTGAACAACAAAAGATGCTGCAAGTTCAGCCCAAAAAGATGGTTTTGGTGTTCACTCCTCAAAACAAGGAGAAAGCAATTAGGAAAAGGCAAAACAAACAACATTCCCAGAATTATGAGCAGAGAAAGGCACTAAATGCATAGTCTCTACAAAAAGATTATTAATTAAGCAACTGGAATAGCTGAAGGCTGGATCTACGACCAAACCTTGGGATAGTCCCACTCCAGTTCTTGATTCTCAGTCCCTGAAGTGAGCTCTAGTAACTTCCTTGTGTCAGCAGCAAGGGGTAAACCCGAAACTCAGTCCTCAAAAAACCTCAATCTACCAGGAACCCATCCCAGCAGAGAACAGCCAGATCATTACTTTACATGCAGTGTGTTTCTTTTCCAGCATCCAAATACTCACATGGCCATAAGGAGGGTTTCCTTCCTCATGCCTGCTGAAAACTCATGTCCGTAACTGCATCCTCACAGGATAACACAAAATCTAAAGTAGATGATTCCGTTACATCCAAAAAAAGTGACACCAGAAGGCGGCACAGCAAGGGCTGAGCCCCAGAAAAAGGGCTGTACACAAATAAATTTGCCCAGAGGAGGAGAAAAGGATATTTTCCTGTGGCCTTCTGTCAAGGTGGAGTAGGGATCCACCTTTAGACATTCCTGACCTCAGATAATAATTCACATCGTTTTTCCTGCCCCAAAACCCAGGGATACAGGCAGAAGAGCTGCTGCCGAAAAAGGCAGCGTTACATTTGACCACCCAGCAACCTGCTCTGACCCAAGCTGGGAGGTCAGTGTGATGCCCTTCAGAAGTCCCTTCCAGCCTTCATTTCTCCACGAGCCGGCACCAGTTGCAGGATTATTCCCAGCCGAACCACCTCACTGAAGAAAACAGTTATTCCTCACCTTGCATTTGGAGAGGCAGTGCCAGCCCAGGAGAACCGGCCCTGCTCTGTTCTCCACTGCAGAAAGCAGAGGCCCTGGTCAGCACACAGCAGAACAGCCCCTGCTCTCCCCTTAGCACACACACCCTGCAAACCCAGGCAGCAACACTAAAAGCCCAATCTGAAAGGTCTCTTTTCAGCCAGGCTGCTCTAAGAACTGGCCGTCTTTGCCAGATGTTCACAAACACACCCTGGAAGCACCAAGCCCAGCTCCAGGGTGGCAGGTCTGTGCCAAGTCCCCATGCCTGCAGCCACCCAGGGAGCAGATGAGGGAGCCAGTCCCTCTGCTTAGAAGCCTTTACACCACTTTCTTCCTGCAGGCGTTTTCTCTGAAGTGCCTATGCTGTCAGGCTAAAAAAGATAAATCCACCCTGGCACCATCCAAGAGACCAGAGTTCCCTCTTGTTTGAATTTGCCATAGGTAGAGCCCTTCCTCTCAGAGACCTTGCAGGAGGGTACACCAAACAGCTGCTATGATATAATCCAGGAGGGATATTAAATCCAAATCAAGCATCTGCATCTCCCTCACTCCTCACTGACGCTGTCTGGAGCACCAGAACTAGAAGCACCCGTAGCCTCTTTGACATCAGAGCAGTATGTTTTACGGGGAGAGATTTTTCACAGCCACACACATATGGGATGAGCAGAAAGTTCAAAGCCAAGAGTAAACACATTCAAAGTCTTAGGTATTTCACTTGCTGCTGCATAATCAGGCAGAGAAAAGCCCCTGGTGTGGAGGCAGGGACTCAGAGGAGGGAATTGATGTGCTCCCTGCCAGGGAAGGTTCCCAGGGAGCAGGTGAGGAGAAGGAAGGAAATCCCTGCTCTCACATGAAAGCAGGTGAGACGCTCCTGGGAAGTTCCTGCCTCCAGAGCGGCCTCCAGCCCAGGCCCAGAGGATGGATTTGGACCAGCTTGTGTTGCTGTGGAGGCTGCAAGGATTTTGAGGATGCCAGGAGGATCATTCACAGGTAAACTGGCAACACTTGCTCCTTCTGCTCTCACATCCAGGGATCATCTGGGGAAGTCTAAGGCATGAAAACAGAACATTGGCTAATGTTCCTACCTTCCCACAGCACAGCCAGGCTGTGGGACCCAGAGCTACAAGAAGCTCTAACATGGGGGATGAGGAAGCCTTCAGAAAACCGGGATATCCCCAAGCTGTTCCAGTCAGACCCAGCAATTCAGGAAGATTATTAAGTTCCACAGATCCTGTCCCATCATCTCCTTTCCTTAAGGGTCTTTACCCCCTCCCCTGACACACATCATGGCAAGGTTCTGGGGAGATGGGACCGCCTCCCTCAGGTCCAGCCCCTCCCACCACCTTCAGCCCCACACTTCAAGCACCACAGTCTGTTTGGAGATGGACCCAGGGAACCTCCCTGATGCCATCCAGAGACTGATGATATTTCACAACCAGCTAGTTCAGCCCACAGCCTGTTCTCAAATTGCTCTCAGCACAGTGCTGCTGGAAATCAAATTCTACATCAACCCATCCCAGTAGCACACACAGAGAGCCTCCAAGCCAGGAGTTAAGCGCTCCTGCTACAATGCACAGTCTCCACACAGGTCACGGCTAAATACAGCAAAACAGTCACGTTTTTAACCCACTCACTCCTGCAGAACCATGTATACATGAATTAAACCCTCGTCTCTGTCAGGTGCTGTGCTCAGCAGAATCTTCTCCCCGCCTCTGCAGCAAAGCTACCAGTGCCTGCTGGGATCAAAATGTGAATTTATGGAGAGGCACCCAGAAGATTAAGGGTGCTCTGACTCGTGCACTGGAGAAACAGCTTTTGAGCCTATTGTGTTACAGCTCCCTGGAGCTTCCATCCCATGCTGCTGCTAAGGATCACAGCCAGGTGATCTGCACGTGGTCCCACTGAGACCTGAAAGCAGGAATGTCTCCACTCACCCTCACTTTCCCCACCTTACTCTACTATGTCCTATCAAAACTGTCTTTTTCTGGCTTATCATTGTTGCCCCTTGCTGTGCATATCTGGCAGCCTTTGTCACCACAACAAAGCCACTGATGCCACTGACCGAGTTGCACCTGCTCTGGAGACCACCCAAATTCCTGTGCGGTGACACCAACTTAAGCACCACACTCAGGCTGGACCAAAGGACACTTCACCTTGAGACCTGCGGTTCTCAAACATCTACCTGAAACACCCCAGGTCAAAGGATGAGGAGGGTTTATGTGCTCCATCAAGTGAGTATCACCTTTCGATGGGATAACAGAGGGAAAGGCTCCGGGCAATGCAACACCACCTGCTTGAGCTCCTCATGAGCACCTTTAATCTGTTCTGTTGGCCGGGGCTCCATGATCAAATCACACTTCACACAAATGTTGCTCTAGCCATCAGAGACAAGTAAGGCTGGTAAAATCAATCCACCCACGTTCCATCCACTTGTTCCTGTGCACAGAAGGGGTTTGGCATCCATCACTGTGCCTTTGCAGAAGGGCTACAGCTTCAGGAGAAGGGAGACAAACTGACCCAGCACTTCCTCTGCTCAGCATTCCCAAAGGCCCTTCTCAAACATCCTGTTCCCTCAACAGAAAGCTACACTGCTCTTAAAGAACTTTTTCTTTAACATCAGTTTTTCTTTTGAAATGCAGCTCTTCACAACACCCTACAAGTCTTCCCCCAACCAACTGCTCCACTGTGCTCTGAATCATTTAATTTGAAGTGTCTTAACGCCATGAAACTGCAGGTATTTCCCCAAACTACCCCATGGCCTCTGTGCTGGGATCAGCCCCTTTGCTTGCACAGCTGATACCAGAAACACCTGGGACCTGCCTTAGCATCTATCTTCAAGCCGCTAAGTTTCAACATGACTTTTCAGAAGCTGTGGTCAAAATCCATCCCAAAAAAATCAATCCCAAGTGCTTGACAGTCTGCGCCAAAGCATGAAGCTAATAGATTTCGATTCCAGTCTGATGTATTTATTTTGCAGGACTAAGAGAATTTTTCAAAGGAAAAATCTAGTACCCAAATTCAATTCTGGAATTCAATCTGCAGCCTCTGTAATTTGCTTCTCTTGCAGGTCACCCTACCTGAGGGCGCAGTCCAAGAATTGCTTTGCAGATATGCTTTGGCATCATTTAAAACAAATTTAGTTTAAAATTCCCAAGTAGTTGTGACAAGCCAACAGACGGCATTTTCTAGGACAGCATCTGCTCTTTCCTCAGTGTCTGAATAATTTAACCAGAATATGGAGGTTCCAGTGGAACCAAGGAGCCCATGTTTAAGGAGAAACAGGACATGCCAAGTGCTTCCTGTTCAAAATAGCTAAATCCTCTTGTTTCCTCCTCTCCCTCTCTTCCTCCAGACTTACTGGGAACTGCACAAATCACTATGGAGGAAAATTAATTCTGTCTATTGACCTCTAGAACAACATTCAAATGGCAATGACTCTTTGGTCATTTCACTGACACCAGAGAAGAGGAATCTGTGCTTGAGGTCACACCTCAAAGAAGAATAGAGAGGAATGACACACAGGAGCAGAAACAGCTTTGAGCTTTACAGGCTGTTAGTTTTAGGTGTTCTGGAGGAGAGACTTAAACCAAACAGTTATTTCCCCTCATAAAACAGCAGCAGCAGCGATACAGTGAACACTAGCCATAATTAGCTGATTCCTGCCCTGGGCTCTACAACTTTAATTTAATTTCAGATCTAGCCGTTTACAAGAAGCATCCACAGAAACTGTCACTGGGAGGTCTTTTTTCCACACCCTCCTATCTAGGAATTTTAAGATTTCCTGCTGTCCTTCTGCCCAGCCCCATTCCTGAGGCCTGTGGGTGTCACAGGCTTTGAGCCCACAGCCAGCACAGGCTGCAAACCAGGCCACCCCTGTGGCTCCCAAGCAAGTGCAGGAGGACAGCCAGGGACAGGAACAGCTTGTCACCGCAGAGCGCCTTGGCTCTGCTCGCTCCCACAGGCTGTGCCAGCAGTCACCTGCATCCTGGGAAGGGGGAGAAACATGCGCAGGATCTACCACAAGAAGCCAGAGAGAGCAGCAGCCCCAGCTCTCCCTGACCTGTGCTCCAGCAGCTGCTTTAATGCTACTCAGGATCTGGGCCCTTGGTTTAGCATCCCGCCTCCTTCTCTCCACAAAGGTCATCAGGATCTGGAAATACCACAGAAGACTCCAGGCATGGTTCTACATCAACGCCTGTACAGTCCTTCTGACCGTCAGGGAAAGGTCTCATGGGTTCAGCAGCGCATGGTGGGAGGAGGGGGAATTAAAGCAAGCCCATGAATAAAGAGAAGAAACGATCTGGAAGTTAAAGTGTTTATTGATGTGTTTAAACTTTATACATTCCCCACAGACCACACTAAGGAGTTTGCAGGTAAATCTGTGCATAGTGGGAAGAAACACGGAAAGGGGAAGAAAAAAATAAAGTCACAGGAAAAATAGAAAAAATACACCACAGGTTACCAGAACCTCCAGATTTAAAAAAGCCGTGAGCATTAACACCAACTATACAAGCATTACAAAGACATGATGGTGAGTGGAACAATGCCCCTTATGGTCTTCTTGGGGCCTATGCATCCCATTTCCCTTAAAGCAGGCAGCATCCCTTTCCCACTGTGTCACTCTCTTCCCTCCCCAGCTAAGAGAGCTCTGCGTTTGTCAGCTCCCAAGGTCCCAGTTATTGCAGTGATTTGTCGTTTCTGGCCCAACATCACCCAAGGAGATGCAGAGGCTCAAAAACCTGCGGCTCTTAACTACTTACCATGTTGGTGAGGCAGGCGGGCTGGGGAAATTACAAAGTAGTAGCAAGAGGGGGCCGTTAATGCCAGGTGAGTACTGAAGGAAATTGGCTGAGAACAGAGGATTTCAATTCAATACCAGAACTTCCAACTCTAGAGCAGAACTGAATCTGGAAGGGCAATGTGCAGGCCCCAGTATGCACAAACCATGTTCTAACATTCCACTAGAATACCTATAAACAGAGATGCTAGAAGCCTTTTAACTCCTTGCCTCCAGGGAGTCTTGATTCCTAGAGCCCGAGCTGCTAAGCAGCAGGGTGCACACCACTGGCATATGAGGATGGGGTTTTTTCTTTTTTTTTTCTCTTTTTCTTTTTTTTTTCTCATTACAAGGAATTTTGTTAGTTACCATTCCAAATTGCCTCCTTGCCTATGCTGTAATAGCTCCTATCCCTAAATTAATCTCTTCGCAACTCCCAGTGAAATTCACTTAAAAAAAAAAAAAAGGAAAAAAGAATACTGCTTTATATATAAAAGCCAAAATGACTGAAGAGCCACAACTGTCTCCTTTTTTCAAGGTGGGCTGGTACAAATGACCCTCAATATACAGGTGGTCTATCAGAAATAAAAATCAACATTTCCCATTTTTATATATATAGAGCTTGTATCAGACAACAGTACAACAGAACTGGTATTTTTCAGATTATTTAAAAAAAAAAGAAAACTACATCTCAGTCAAATATCTGCAATAGATCCATTTTTCCCATTTAAGGAGATTTATATATCATATTGTTATATTATCATTTCTTCACCCATTTAAAAGAATGGAAATTGCAACTCTACAGTAGTAATTATAGTCTTAATGATCCAGGAGTTCTGAATGTAAGATGAAGTCCTCTTGAAGCAACTGTTGGTCAGTAGTTGATCCAAAACACTGGACCACTTTGGCCCTTCGCCCCGCACCTTTTCCCGTCAGGGCTATTCTATCTTCATCTCTTTTATATCTGCATCTGCTCCAGGTATTTGTAAGTGGGATTCTCGTAGCCATGGTTTTGCATCTTGCTCAGATGCCGCTCCTCGGGGGTGAGCATTGGGTCAACCTTTGGAAAAAACACACGATACCAGTCAAGGAGAAACTTCCAGGATTGCTTCTACAGAACAGGAGGTAACAGACAAACACTGAGTGAATAACGTGGTGAGTAGTCAACAGGGAAAAAACGTAAACTGCAAAAGGTAATTTTTTTAAAGGAGTTGCTTGCTCAGGTGCAGATGCCTCCTGCCCACCCAATCCCCTGTGAGGATGTTCTCACAAATCTGTCATTGCTCAGCCAACACCGCAAATCAGGGACCCACTTCTCTCATTAAAGAGGTTACGATCTCCTGCATGGGTGGGGCTAAGGGAAAAGCAGCTTTCTCTGGGCTCCATTAAGTTGTCATTAGAAATGTGCAAGGAAGAAGGAGCTGCTCTTTAACGTTTGGCCAATTATGACATCTTATTCGTCAATTAGCCAGGAGGACAAATGGCTATGGATTGACTGACTGCCCTGCTAAAGATAGCACCTGAAAAGCCCATTTACTGCTAAATCCTACCCTGAGCCAGCCAAGGAAGCCTAATTGAATCCTAGTGATAAGCAAATGCAGCTATGGAGTGGCAGGTGCCAGCATGGCACACCGGGGACTGGCACCTGCACACCGAGGAACGAGCTGTGATGGTGTCAGCACGGACAGGGTTAATTCCTTCCCAGCCAGGAGCAGAACTGTCCATGGCCTGGCAGCTCCTGCCATCCTCTACCCCCACACACAACATGTGAGTCAACACTGACTATTTTCGTCCTCGGTTATGGAGCTGTTTCTCACCTCCACAATTCCATGGCTGATAGTCCCATACTGCCTCTTCCTCAGCATCACCAAGCTGATGACTATAACAGTTGCTATGGCAACAGCAATCACCAACAGCCCAATAAGGGCACTGCTGCTGAAGCTGAAGTCATCACGGAGGGAGTTGTCATTATCCTGGAGGGAAGAAAGCAGAGCAGGCTGAGGAAGAGTAACGAGGGAGATGCACTGCTGAACACAAACCTAAACCATGGCCACTAGTAAGGTGTTTGACCATCTGTGGTATTGAGCTATGACTGATTATACACTAGACAGTGTACATATTTCATCCCTAAGTATTCCAACCCTAAATATTTCACCTCTAAATAGTCCATCAGAAGGAGAACGAACACAAAATTCCCCACTTAGTACCTCTGGACAGGCACTGGCCCACATCATTTCCTTATCCCACAAAACACTTTTGCAGTAGGAGTCACGTTAGTATCTAACTTTTGTTCGCTGTTTACATCTTTATGCAGAAGGGCTGTACTGTGTTTCACTCTGCATGAGCCCCCAGAGCAGCATACAGGCACCAAACCCTGAATTCAGTAGAAGTGAGAATCAAAATCCAGCTTTAGGACTTCTCCAGTCCCTGGGTTCAGCAGCCACGAACGTACCGGCTCATCCACCAGCCCTCCGACACGCTCCGCATTGAAAATCATCTCCTTCACATCAAGGGTTTCATCAATTACCTAAAAACAGCCATAAAAGTGTTTTATGGAAGGATCCACACAAAACAGGGCAGAGAAGGAAGAGGAAGACAGACAAGAGATCTTTAACGAACACTAGCAAAGGCTCAGGACCACTTACCATCTCCCCCCCTGCTCTCAATAGCATGAAATGTTCTCCAGCTCTTATACAGCCACCAGAGGTAGTATTACAACTAGTAACCTTCAAACTAAGGTTACTAGACTACCTCAAACTAAAGCCCCGAAGGAAAAAAAAAAAAAGGTCCTAACTTTGGACCCAGCATTTCTGCCATGTAAGATCTAACCTAGGGCTTTAAAACAGTATTGAAAGGAAACTCAAAAGCTGACTTTTTAATTTTTTTAAACCCATGGAACTGAGGCAAAGTAGCTGTCACTAGAACCTAGAGAATTCTTAACACTGTGGATAGAGACAATTCCTGCTGGGTCACTCACTTCCAGAGGAAGGTGAGGCCTTTCCTGCCATGAAAAGTAAATGGGAACACAGATGGAACACACCAGCATTCAGTGTTTTCAGACAGTGAGCTACTTAGTGAAAGTAAAGGGACATCAAAGGGTCTCTGCTTGGGAAAAACATTCCTAAAGCAGAGAGTTCTCAGACTGCCAAAGATCTGAAGCATTCGCCTTCCCTCTCCCTCCCACCCTTCTGATACTAATCAGTATTAAGAGCCTACAATAGTCACCAAACCAACTCCACCACACCATATGGATAATGAACACAGTGACATTCTGTGAGCAGCAACGAGACATGGAAACAAGCCATTGCTATTAGTGTCCACGGCAGGTTTAGCTTCACAAAATAAAGGTGGAGAGCTCACCACATTTTCATCCACCTTGTTCTTGCTGTTAATCACTTTTTCTTCAGCGCCAATCAGCCCGTCCAGCTCAGTCATGCCAGAACCTGCATCAAAAGAGCAAGGAGAGCCCATCAGCCCTTAGGAACATTTTGGAAGGGTCACCTACTCTGTGTAGAGCTGCCGTGGCTTGTGTGTTTAACTGCACAGACCGCTGAGTATTAACCTGTCCTCATGCTGCTGTGTCAGAAGGCAGCTCACAAGCTACAGCGACAAATGACTAGGAGGGCTGTTAATGAGGGGAAATGAGGTGGCAATGAGAGGAGCAGACAGGACTCATCACCAAAATCAGGCTGAAGTGTCAATCCAGACAAACTGCACTGTTAAGTGCTTCTGTTAGATGGCCCCAAACAAGGCGTAACACACAGAGTGCAGTGACATCTGCAGGTGTCACCTTGGGTCACCAACAACCTTCTGTGACCCTGCATGGAAGTGGACACATATCCGTCTACCAAGCGCCAGCATACAGGGAACGCTGTCAGCGTCGCCCATTCTGGTGGGATCGGGCGCATCAGCAAGCGCCTCGGCAATGAGAATTTCAAGGTCACCTGGCGTGGCTCTATAATGAGTCGCTGTCCCGTATCTGGCACAAGCCCAGAAACAATAAATCCCAGGGCACGGGAGGAGCAGAGAACTACACCAGCCTTTGTACCAGAACATTACTACCCCATTTCCAGGCTGGAAGCAGTACTGGCTCAGGAGAAGAATATCAATTAACAGAAGGCCCTGTAGAAACTGTTTTGATCCAAAGTGTTTATAAATAGATCAGATCAGTAAGAGAGTCTGATGCAAACTGGCCTGACCTGACATAACATGGCATGTTAGGAGAACACCCATGTTCCACTGGTGGTACAGACAGTGTAATGACCTGTGACTCACCAGTGCAAAAGCAGGACAGTGAAGCCTCAAACCTGCAGTGGAATCTTTCCAATGACGTGGGGGAAGTTCTACTATAGCACTTCTGGCTTTGCTGGTGACTGCAAACCACCCCCACCCCTGCACAAACTGCTGAGCTTGCAAGGTGCCCAAGACATTATGCCAACTGCTGCTGGAATTGGCAGCATGTTCTTCGATGAGATGCAAGGAAAGGCTACTTGGCTCCAAGGCAAGTTTTTACAGTGACAAGCTTTTATTGCCTGAAAATGCCACGGAAATAACATTTCACTATGAAACATCTCAGGTTTTAGTGCATCACATTTTTCTTTGGAGGCAGTAATCCAAGTCCAAGCACAGCCAAGACTGCTAGTCTAACTTCTCACAACTGTTGAACCAGGTCATGTTATTATGGAAGTCAATGACTGGGATTTTTGGGAGAGACCAGCCACAAATAGTTTATACAGAACTACCGTGTCAGCTTTTGGCCTACGGCTGCTTTATTCTAGTCTCAGGAGCCAACCCAGCAGTCTCCAGGGCTGAGAGTTCAGCTGCTGCACTGAGCTCTGCTATTTGTCTCAGGGTGCTGTATCAAGTAACAGATCCAGTCCTATTTAGCTCAAAGGTACAGTCTAAATTATATACCTCCGAGGGAAAAAAACCCCAAAGCACATACCTGCACAAACACCACCCTCCCCGCCCCCGGCCAAACTCCCTCGAAACCCTCGAGCAATTCAATGAAAAGGGAAGGGAGGTAAGGAACAAGTGTAAGACAATTGTTGTCCCTAGGTCATCAGAGACTCTTATATTTTCCAAGACAGGGAGAACTAGCACAAATTTATGATCTTCAAGTCAACAAAGCAGTTGTCCAAAAATTTAATAAATAAAAATCAAACTGAAGTCTGTCCCAATTCTTGCCAGAGCTGTCAGCACACTGAATTAGCTATACACTGTGCACAAGAGGGATGAAGGTGACTTACATTTGTAGAGAAACACGGATAATGAGAATAGTATCGAGCTATTTAGCCTTCACCATGCTACAAAACTACGCATGCTCACATGAAATGGTTATTAGCAAAATCTTTTGCTCTCCTTTGAGGTCTATGCACTATATTTGGAACCAAAGGCAGATTAAAGCACTGGGTTTACTCCACACACGGCTCATGCTGCACTACCCTGCAAGAGCCTCCCATTTCTACTCACCTTCCCCTGATTCCATATCACTAACAAACACATTATTTAATGCTAATATATCTATGCTGTTCTTAAAGCCCCTTTTTTAGCCAGGCACTGAGCTACTGCAGAATTAATCCTGAGCTAAGGGAGAAATGGAAAACCACACACACTTTGTTGGTATGGAGAGACGCTACATGTGGGAAGGTGATGCCAAGGAAAGCACAAACACGGAGGAGGAATCTCCTGATTTATCTGTCCCATACTAGCTGCACTCTGTAAGGATATTTAAACGGGAAACAGCCTGCGTCCTGAAGAACACTCATTCCTAGTTTAGTGGTGTCATGGGGCATCAAGGACAGCTTCCACAGGAGGCAGAAGAGCCTCTGGACTATGCCCCATGAGCACTGCAGGGTTTAATCTGAGAAGTGTCACACATGGAGAGATGCAAAGCACCACTGCAGACACTGGCCAAGGCCACTCTTCCCAAGGGCTAAGAGCCACTCCAGGCACTCCGAGACCCTAGTGAGCCCATCAGGGAGGAACACACACAATTAGATGCTCAGACTAGCTGGCTTCTTTAACACTAGACCTAAACAAGCAAAACTGAACATTATTGATCTAAGTGAAAGCACGGAAATGAAAATCAAGGTGAGTATGGAACTAAAATGAAGCTATCAAACACACTGAGGAGGTAGGAGAGTGATTGAAAGCACTGTGAGGGAGCAGCTTAGAACCAACCTTTTTTCATTGGATGGTACAAATCCGGCTGAGGATCTAGCAGGAGGGAAAACAAAAACAAAAATAGCAGAGAAAGGAGATTAAGAGGGAAAGGAAAAAAAAAGCTTGTGCATGATTTCTGACTCAGACCCTGGGAAAAGCTTTTAGTCTACAGCTTTAAGCTTGGGACACTGTTCAAGCGTTTTTAAAATAAATACACACGCACACACCAGCTGTCAACATCCAGTGATGCAAAAAAATAAAGAGATATATATATGTTAAAAAAACAAAGGGAATTCCTGCAGCCCTTCAGCAGGTCACAGCACAAAGATTTAACACTACACAAGAACGTTTCTGTTAAAGACTGAGAATTAATTTCAGAGTCAAGACACACTGTAAAAACTTAACACTCGCTGCAAAATGAAAAGAGGACAATTTTGCAAAGAGAAGAATTAGAAAATCAAGAGAGCAGCTCAGCAGACATTACTTGCAGTACTGCTTCTCCAGTGAGTGAAGGGTCCTGTCAGGGCAACTGCTTTACTCTCCATCACCCAAAGGGATGAAGCTTTCTCAGTTCCAGCTGAGCCTACTGTCTAAGGGAAATCACCAGTGAACCCAATCTTCAGTTCCACATACCTTCACTTTCAGGCAAGGCTGGGAAGGTTTTCACCTGGAACGGGCGGAATGGCTTGCCATCCAGGGGAATTTCTTCACTCTCCTCAGAGCTCACTCTGACATCCACCTGGGACTCAGAAATGGAGGATGTGAACTGATCCATGTCTGCACGCTGCTCCTGAAGCAGTTCATCTGAAAGGAATAAGAGGAATTATTACACAAACTGCATGAAACTTGGCAGGGACAAAGAGGGACAGATGGTTTGAACCAGGCTGAGGCAGGGCTTCCAGGTTATTTTATCTTGCATATCTCATCTGGAATTCTCAGTAAAGGTGTTGGTTAGAAATACATTCAAATAAGGGCCAAGAGGTTTGATGCGGCAAGAGGTTTTGGCAAGATCAGATTAAACTGCAAGGGAGAAAGCATCTGGGTTTTTTTTTTTACAGATCTTTTTAATCTCCCTTAGAGAGACAGATCTGCTGTTCTGAACATTGTTGATTTTTTTTTTTTTAACGGACAGTCAAAATTCTTGGGAACAAGCTATTCTGACTGGCTTTTTTGTAACACCCAGAGAGTACCTTCCCTGAGCCCAAGTGCTTTGTTGAGAGCACCCCATCAAAGGCGATAGCAATCTTTCGGGAGCTCAGTGGATATAAAAACTTGGAGTCTTAACACAGCAGCATAGGGGCTTGGCACGCACACTCACCAATCTCATCCTGAATTTCTTCAGCCACATACGGCACCTTGTAGAGCAGAGACAAGCTTTGATTCATCCGCTCCTCAATCACATGAAGATGTGTCATCACCTGCAGATGTACAAGAGAGTGTTGGAGTAAGCAAAGACTGTCAGTCACTTCACAGTACCAGTTCTTTCCTTGCACAATAAAATATCTATTACTGGTGGTTCTGCCATGGCAATAGAGCAATAGGGGACACAGATCCATGCAGTCTGGATCTCTGACTGATGCTCTCATGCTTCACTGGAACTGGCTGTCTGTACACAATGTATTAGGAGTTTGGGAAAAGCTGGGAGTGAGAGAGGATTCAGCTGACTTTCACTGTAACCAGCTCTCCACTGGAAACACTAAAATGCCACGAAAGCTGGTATTTCCCATACACAGTCATAATTGACCTCCTGCAGCAGCTACAAGTGAGTGCTTTATTAAATGGATTATCATTCCTCACTGCTAGAGAGGACAGAGGCAAAAGGAGCGGACAGGGTATTTTATCAGCTCTGGTTTCAGAACAAAGGTGCCTTTCAAACCAACTGTGGCATTACATTTGTCCTACACCCACTCACTGGCAGCAGGGTTCTCCCTTCCTTTGAGAAATACATTCAAGCTCTGGGCAAGCTCAAATCACTCCTCCCAAGCACATTAAATACAGTGGCGAAGACAGGCCTGACCTGAAGAGGGTGCTGCATAATCAGGGATCACGGAGAGCAAGAAAAACATTTATATGGATGGCCAAACACTGCAAAAAGCTAAAGAGTCAGATGGACCTGTTTCACAGTCTGATGTGTGCCTGACCTTTAAGAGCAAGGATGAAAACAATTTAATTTTGCATGTGGCAGCTTGTCAATCAAGGGAATCGACGGAGGAGCTTAAAGTGCATCTGAAAAGTAAAGGGAATGGAAATTGAATGGTACCACCCACATCCCTTGCATGTCGATTTGTTGACACTGCAGCCTTCAGAATAAATTAAGGACTCCTAAGTGTTTAGCTTAAGAACGCAGTTCGCACACTCCCTCCTGGACTGTGGCAGCAGCAGAACAAAGTGCCGGGCCGGGCTGTGCTTGACATGTCTCTGAAAACGTGACCGCGAACTCCACATGGAGAGCCAAGCACCACCATAACCACCACTCCTCCTGGGGACGTGCAGCTTAACAAGAATTCCACCGGGAGTGGGAGACCAGGAGACGTGAGGTGAAGATTCACTGCCAGCACCCAGAAACAAGGCAGAACCCATGGAATCCGCCACCTCCCAGTGTGACGTTTGCTTCTGGAAAACCACTGTGACACCACTCTGCCCCTCACCAGAGGTGACAGCAACAGGCTCCAGTCCCTTAACTCAGGATATTTCCACTCCTGGTTACGCAGTTTTTTATGCATTTTTTTCTCAGTGCCTATTTCTTCCTCTTGGCAGCACCGGCTGCACTCCACTGCACTGTCTCCCTACAGCTCTCCATTCTTTCTTCTTGCTTATCTTTTGTGCACTGCAGAAGTCAAAGATACTCCAAAGCAGCATACCAGCCACAAACTGGGACTAGGAAAACATTCCTAAAGCTGCAACTGGACAGTGAGTTCTCTCTGAACCTGAGAAAGGGCACACCCTTCCAAACAGATCTTTCAGTGTTAACAGGCCATTCTTGATTTGAATTATCCAACAGTTGGCCCTTTCAGCACATCTTTCCCCATTTAAAACAAGTGAAAACAAGTATCACGACACAACTCCAAAGATTTTGTGCAGTATCTGCAAGCACTCTTACAAGTACAAAGATTTGAAGCAGTATATTCACATGCACTACCCAGCAGAAGGAAAAGGATTTTCTGCCTGTTCAGAAGTAAAATACAGTGCAATGGTACAACATTAACTCAACAAAACCAGACTTTCTGATAAAGCAAACAACAAGGATCAAGTGCTTGCAAAGGGTTACAAACGATGCTTCGGAAACCAGGCAGTAACTCTGCAGAGGCACAAGAGAATTCCCAAAAACCCCAAACACAGGCACTATGAAGAACAAGCCTAAGAAAAGAAACACAGAGACACTTGAAAGAAGTGAAGTCTGTTCAAGATAACCAAGTCCCCAGCACATAATTTCAGGGGTGCTTGATAAAAGGGAACACATAACTGATACTGACCTAATTCTAAACCCCTCAACTTGTCACTGTGACCAACAACACATGAATCAGAGTTTCAATTTTTAACACCGAGTCAGGCACCGAGGAAAACCACGCACGGAGTGCATCCGGTGACAGGAAGCAAGCACAGGAGAGAGGGAGAGCTCCACAAGGATGAAGTTCCTGTAGTACCCAGCAACATACAGCTTCCAGAGCCTCTGACAGCCAGGGCTGGGCAACAATGGCTCCCTTGACAGAAACCCCCTTATACCTGGGATTTCATCTGCGCAGCCTTCTCCGGATCCACTGCCAGGACATGCTGGTAGTGGCGGATGGTGTGCAGCCGGTCCTTGTTTTCGGCACGGACGTAGCGCTTCAGGGCCTGCAGGATGCGGTGGGGCTGCAGGGCGGGAGCAGGAACAGGTCAAACCACTGGAGTCAACCCAAACCCGCAGCAGAAAACAGCACTTCAGGTGTGAGCCTACTTTGGTGCTGGACATATCTGTCACCTGCACTCACCCCCTAGATGTTTTTTTTCTTAAATTAAGTCTGCATGACTCAGAACACCACACCTTATGAACTGTGCCTGACAGACACCAAACAAAGCAGAGGTTTTGTTCTTCAGGCAGGAAGGGTAAGAGAGTCAATTACACCTCACTGCCAAGTCTGCAGCTCCAACTTCCACAATGCAGCAGCTTTCCTAGGAACCAATTCCCAGTTCCTGCAAGTCACAGGCAATCTTCTCATCAAGACATTCTCAACCTGCCATCCTAGCCAGTGCTATCCCACTGGACAAATGTGTTGGGAAGAAACTCACGCGTGGTGGGTCGGCCTGCAGGGCAGCCAGGTAGTTCTCCAGGGCGATGCGACGGCGATCGTTCAGCATGGCTTCCACTCGCGCCAGGTGAGTCTCCACCAGCTGCTGCTTCTCACTCGCTGCTTCTTTCTCCAGAGATTTCACCATGGCCTGGAAGTGCTAGAGCAAAGAAAGTAATCTGTATGAAATGCACCATGTGACCAACAACTCCTGTAACCCTTTAGAACTAACAAAGACTGTCAAACTCCATATGCAACCCATTTACAGTTAGGAGGGAAAGGCATGGAGAAATGCTGATGCAGATTTCACCTCTGCAAATTCAGTGGTGACAATCTGCCTTCCAAACTTCCCTCAGAAGCCATTTCAAAGGTCTGAAGAAGGAAAATGACCTTGCACATAAAGCCCATGTTGGGGTTGGGAGATCCAGGCTGTGCTGAACAACTGACACAATATTAACTCTTGCCCTCAACCCTGCAATATGAAAACATGATTGATCCCTTCAGCCTAGAGCCATTAATTTGAATTTGCAAAAGTTTACAAAGGTATTGCATAGGGAATTTTCCATCAGCACGCCTTCAGATCAAATCTCTCTATATTCTTTTTGAAAGGTCATAACCCTCATCTCCAAACCAACCAGAATAGTCCACTAGGTGTTACGTTTCAACAGAGATAATGACAAACTCTTGCATTTGCACATAGCTCCAAACAGTGGCTTATATTAAAAACTGCAGAGAGAAAACTGTGTTCCAGGATAAAATTCAAAGGGGGCTTAAAAGCTGGAGTCAGTCACTTAGTTGCGTATCGGTTTGAGAGAAATTCACAGAGTTGTCACTGCCAGAAGAGCCTTCCCTAATGATCCCACACTGCGAATACCCACACTGATTAACTTCACAGTCCAACTGAACTCTCCTTGTAAGGCACAGGATTGGCATTTTGGCAGCACACCAGCTTTATCTGCTGTCTAAGCAGTTTTCACTAAGTCTACCCGAGCAGGAAATGTGTGTCCAGAGAGCCAGGGCTGATTCTGAACCACGCTCTGAGGCCAGTGGTTAGTGCAAAACAGGCCAAAGGTCTGGAATTACAATTTGGCTCTGGAGTCACTACGCTTGAGGGGCGAGATCACTTTCTACTAGTGTGTCTAGGAAAGGACCTGGCACCGTATCAGATCATCCTCAGTTTTAAGAACAAACCAAGCAATTGAATCAAACCTCCTCTAAAAGGCAGCTGTTGACAGAGCAGGAAGGCTGTTCTTGCATCTCAGCTGTCTTTTTGCTCTGAATATTGCAATCTCGCTCAGTAACTTTCCTCTTAAGGTCCTTCCATTCTTACCTGGATCAGAGTCTGCCTTTCTGCCTTGGGGAGATTTACAGCCTGGTGCTCTGCCTCCTCCCATTCCTTTTTCACCTGGACAGAAAAAGGACAGAACATGTGAACAAGACATAAATTTAAATCTGATCTTTATGAGCTGATTTGCCTTCACAGGCAGATACTAGCACAGCCTGGCTGAGTTGTGAAGGCACAAAAGAGCTGTTGTGGGGTTTAAACCCAGCACTTAATCCCTCTGAGCAATAAGCCAAGCTTCACAGAATCCCAGAAGTGTTTGGGCTGGAAGGGACCTTAAAGCTCATCTTGTTCCACTCCGTGCCATGGGCAGGGACACCTTCAACTAGACCAGATGGCTCCAAGCCCGATCCAACCTAGACTTAAACACTTCCAGGTATGGGGAATCCACAACTTCTCCGGGCAACCTGTGCCAGGGCTTCAGCACCCTCTGAGTAAAGAATTTCTTCCCAGCACCTGATCTAATTCCTCTCTCCCAACACTGAAGAAATAAAAAACTGACTGCCACGGTGTGGTCATACTGAAAGAAACACAGAGAAGGCTGGAAACTGGAAGGCAAGTCATTGCACCACCAATTTTCCCAGTAAAACAGGGGCAGCGACCCGACACACGAGCAACCGCACAGCATAAAGCCTGGAGAATGACACTCACCCGGTCCATGCGGTTGTGGTGCCTGACCTCCAGCTGCTCCTTGGCCTTCTGGAAGCGGGCATGCTCATTGTCATCAGCAGGGGTTTCAAAGTAGACATCCACATCATCAGTTGGCACTGCATGAAGGGTAAGCAGAGCATCAGAAACCTGCGATCGTGGATTCCAGAGGGCAGGGAGAGGAATCTCCATGCCTGCCTAATTAACAGTCTGGCAAGCTGAGTCTACCGAACCATCACCTTCCAGAGTCCGTTCTGGAATCTTTACGGTGCCAATTTTCCGTCCAACATCAGCTCCAACAGCCCAAATGGCAGTGATGACCACGGCTCCCAGCACTGTTTGGCCTGCTCATTGCTGAGGTGAGCAGCACTCAGCTGAAACACAGTGCCTGGCATGGCAGGACTAAGAACTTCTTTTCCCTTCCCTTCCACATTGGCTTTGGATGGTTTAAGTGGCATCCTGTGCATTAGCTGTTTGCTGACAAGTTGGCTCCAGACATTATTAATATGATTAGGGAGCTTGACAATAAATCTGCACAAAACCAGTATTTTACACTTCAAACCTACCTTCCCTACCAGATGCACCATGCAGGACTTACAGGCGGTGATACTAGACAAGACAGCGACAGAAAGAGGCTCAGGGTGACAAACTGACTTGTCGAATACACTGGACAGCTTGTAACTTCAAGACATCCAAATTCGACAAGGGGAAAAACAAAATTTCAGAACTGATAAACTTCAAGCATCTGCAGAATCCACATCAGGGGCTCTGTATTCCAAATACTGCAGTTCAGGAAGTGCTGAACACATTCCTGTGCTACAGTTTTAAGAACTACACATCCCAGAGCCTTTCTGAAAGATCTGTGGCAAACATAATGCTCTCTGTTGTTGCCCTTTGCCTGAGGGAGGGCACAAAGGGACAGTTAAGGCAACCTCTCATCCATATTAGTTATTTGGGTGGAAAAAACCTCCAACACATTATTAAAGACAGCACGCTTCAGAAAAAAATTACCTTGCACTTCAGCATGAACACTGGGTAAAAGTTTAGCATGCACTGCATCCACCAACCTTCCCTCTAACTAGGGGAAAATAATGACAACATATAACACCACAGGCACTATTGTTGCATGCAAGGGACAAGGTCGTATCAGTCCCATATTCTCGGTCTGCTCCTGGCATTTCTGAACCAGGCTTGGACACAGAGAACTCTCTTCCCAGTCCCAAATCCTTCTGCAACAGGACAAACTCTTGTACAAAAGCTCCTGACATCCACATCTTTTCTTTCACCGCCTCAGTTAGATCAGCCCAATCTAAAGCACTTACATGAAGCACATTTTGTAAACAGGATTATGGCTGTATAGTCAGGCTGCCAAGCCCCAGATAACACAAAAAGCCTTTCAAAAGGCTTTAATGGTAGCTGAAGTGGAAATGCTGGAGTTCAACAATAAGATTAATAAGGAGGTTAAAATGTTTTTGGTAGTTTTATCATCTGACATGAAACCCAGTCGAAATTGGTGCCAAAAACCTTAAGCACTCAAAACCACAGGGATTGAGTTGTGATTCATATTTCATACCAAGCTGAAAATGGGAATCTGAATTCTATACTACTTGTCTGATATTTTCCAAAATGAAAACAGCAAGAAAATGCCTACTACCAGGAGAACAGCAGTCTGCTTTTCAGGACCTACTGTCGAACATATGCATGGTAACACGACTGGGGAAAGCAAAGGCTTCCTTCCGTATATTTTGATTAAAAAGCCAGTTAGGCAAGAGGTCAGAGACAGCCCCTTGTCCCTGCTATAGATCTGGAAGAGGACAGCTGAGCCCCTCAGCAAGAGCTGCAAGTCACCAGGGAGCACAGACAGCATATGAGAGCCACTTTCCCCAGGAACAATCACCCTACGGACCTAGGGAAGCGGAGACAGGAGGGGGACTGCTGCAAAGGGACAGACACCAGAACCAAAGGGATAAGCTACAGACAGGTCCTCTGTTGCCCAAGGCAAGGAGGAGGAGACACCACACGCCAGACAGACAGTGGCCAACTGCAAAAGGCCAGTGGGAGGCAGGACTTACTCATCTTTTTACACACAGCCATACAATACTCCTCTGACTCAAAATTGTTCCTGTTGCCTCCGCAGCCTCCATATATAAAGCGAATGCATTTTCTCTTGTTAGGATCGAAGTACCAACGAGGCATCACAGCCCGGCAGGGCCCTGTCATGGCCTCCTGGGAGCAGACAGCTGTGTGGAGACGGGTGAGAATACGAGCTGGTGAGGAGCACAGGCCTTGCCGAGAGATTCACATAATGCAGAGGTGGCTCGACTTCACCCCCTTCCTCTGAGGCACTGGCCTCAGCATCACTGCTACACCGACCCAAGGGCTTCTGTCAGTTTTGGGGGGTTTAACACTCCAAAGCATCCATCACAAGCCGGTCAGGGAGATGCCTGCACATGGTGCTTTGGAGATAGCCAAGCAGCTCACTCTGCCTCTACAGGGAGCTCTCATCTGTGTGAGATTTCTCCAGAGCGAGGGGCTGGGACAGCAGGAATCTGTTCTGCTGATGCCACAGTGTTACACGCCGGGTGCCCCAGCAAGAGAGCCTCCACTCTACAAAACCAAGAGCATGGAAAGCCAGTCCACTAGGGCTGCTTAAAGCATCCAAGGATGTCCTGGTCACTGCACTCTGCCTGGACAGACACTCCACATCTTACGGGGGAGGTGTAGAGGTAAGTGAAAAAGCAGGCTAAACAAAGGGAGTGATCTCCATGCCAGCCTCAGATGCTGAGGTTTTAAGGTTTGAAACATCTATGCACCAAATATTAAAACTCCATGTAGCCATGGCACAGGGAATGCTTCATGGTGAGCCAGCAATAGCAGCTGGGCTGTTTTGAGGCAAGTGAGCAGATACAGTGTATAAATTAGCAACCGTCCGTGGTACTTCAGGGAAAAAAGACTATATACCCCCAAAACAGACACCCCAATCATATTCCTCCAAGCATCTTAGAACACCTGCAGATCTGTAACAGCCCTATACACATACAAGCTAAGCCTCATTTCAGCAAGGAAAAATATCTGCAGCACGCTGGCATTTTACCAAAAAGATGCGAGAACTGCTGGCAATGATTCAGTGATCTGTAGCTAATTTAATTTCATTCCCTCTCCGCTCCTCCCTCCTCTGCAGACACTTTACATGCAAAGTGTAGGACATCACATAATGCTGAGGCACCACACCATAAGCCCTCTGCAAGGGCACCTACCACTCAACAAAAGCTGCCACCAGCACAGTAGATTCTACTACTGCAGAAAGTATACCTTAACATATAATAAAGTTGGGCCAGTTGTGCTGGCTGAATTTCTTTTGTGGAAGAGAAGTGTTTATGCAAAGCCAGCACCAAGGATGTTCCTCATCCTTAAATGACCAGATGGCACCTCTGCAGAGTATGGCCCAACACTCTTAGCTTCCTCATTTTACACTGGTATAAACCACCAGACTTTAAATTTACAGTGTACCCCAAATGTCCCTTTTTTAAAGAGTTTCCAAAATTTGCAGATATGGCTTTTCTGACTCATCACTGCACCTTCATGGAGGTGCTTGTTCAACATGCCAAACACTGGGCCTCCCGCCAGCAGAACTGCTGTTTATCTGGAAACATATGGCCCATGCTCTAGAGAGTTAATTTCAACACTTGAAACATAAGCATCAGCTTTCCTCTGTTTGCTAACTTATCTGGCAAATAAAACTTCCAAGTGGCATTTATTGACTTGATCAAAACCCCATCACTAACTGACAGCCAACAGGAGTGATCTCAAGGGAGCAGGAGCCCTGTGGACTGGAATGTGTCTTACATTTCATGTCGCTGCTCACTTCTTTTTCGGCCATAGCCTTGTCGCTGCTGGGCTCTGTGGGGGTCTCTTCAATGTAGTCATCAACCTTGTAGCTGTTGTAGTAGTAATCACGGTCTTCCACCACGTCCTCCTCCTCTTCCCCTTCATCATCGTCATCCTCATCCTCATCTTCCTCCACAGCTGTTCCTGTGAAGTCTTCCACACCTGCCTCTGTAGGGAACTCACTGGAGGGACACAGATAAATTAGGGGGTAAAGTTAAGGCTAATCACTTGGATGTACCAGAATGATTCTCTTTCCATTTGTCCTAGAAACACCAGAAATGGGAAAAATAAGCGTACCAACTATTGATTAGCCCATGACCTACAGCAGTGGGACATCCCTCATTACAGACACTCCTGCTGCTGCAGGCAGAGCTTCTCCACAGCTCTGGCTTCATGCCTCTTTCCATTTTTCAATATGTGAAAGACTAACCTTGGGGCAGGTTCCTACTGTAGAATCCTAGAATGGCTTGGGTTGGAAGGGAGCTTAAAGCCCATCTCGTTCCACCCCCTCCCCTGGGCAAGGACACCTTCCACTAGACCACAGGCTGCTCCAAGCTTCCTCCAGCCTGGCCTTGGACTCTTGCAGGAATGAGGCAGCCGCAGCTTCTGGGCAATTTGTGCCAGGGTGGCACCACCCTCACTGGGAAGATTTTTTTCCCAATATCCCATCTAACCCCACCCTCTGGCAGGGTGAAGCCATTCCCCCTTGTTCTGTCCCTACAGGCCCTTGTCCAAAGACCCTCTCCAGCTCACTTGGAGCCTGTTTAGGAATTGGAAGGGGCTCTGAGGTCTCTCTGGAGCCTTCTCTTCTCCAGGCTGAATGACCCCAATTCTCTGCAGGGATGAAGGGAGAGGGGGTGTTTGGCCCCTCCAGTAAAAGGGGCACTGCAAAGTCATTTGTCCTCTTCAGGCTCAGGGCACTCCTTCAGGAAACTCAGGAGCACAGAAGTTCGCTCAATCCTCACCACAAGGGAGTTGCCTTGTGAAACATTCACAAGCAGCAGCTTCATGTACAAAGCTGTCAACGTCTACACCAGTAAGAACTCTACCTCTTGTAAAGATCATAGTCTTCATCCTCATCCTCATCCTCTTCCTCTTTGGACAGAGCCTCATCCACAACCCTAGTCTGAGGACAGCACACATATTCTGTTCCGTGGAACTGGTCCACGCCGCAGGGCAGCAGCATCCCATAGCTGTGCAGGATCATCCCTTCTGTCAGACAGGCCTGAAAAGGGAGCCCATTCATGTCAGCTCAGCATCATGCTCTTCCCTTTGGATAAAGCTAAAGTTTGCCTATCAGAATCCTTTAAATTTTACGGCAAAAACAACAGCAACATATGACCTAAATCTGAACACCAAAGGAAAGAGGATTTGAAACTTGTAGCGTAAAAAAAAAATTCCCACAGAAGTCCCAGATTCAGAACTATACAGTACCTCCTGGTGTTAATGTTTCACACCCTGGCCCCAACAACTGCTCGTTTGTCAGCCTGGCAAAGTTCAGGAAAAGAAACCTAAACATTTTGTGTCAGCTCAAGGGAGAACACTGGAAAGAATCAGAACGGGTGTTTGTTTTTCTGGGCTGGCCTTTTCATTAAACTTTATTTATTAAACTTTACATTGAAGCAAGTGAAAAATTGCTCAAATGGACTTTGTGTCAAGATTATTTTACCATGCTGTAGATGAAAATCAATCAGATAATTCAAGAAAAAGTCAAACCTAAACTATGCTTAGACATTATGTCTATACATTTCTCTTAAGCTAGGGAAATACTTGGCTTTGAGGTGCCCAGCAAAGAATGAAGAAAAGCTTTATTATGCCCATCAGAATCCTTCTGTGCTTTGCTCTGTTACAGCACGGATTTTAAATGAGCCAAATATTGCTGGAAAAGTCCTCCAACTACATTTAAAGCAAATGATTTTTCAATTTTCTAGACATTAACAAATTTACCCTCAATTAAAAGGCAATTCCTTTAGTACAGCTTTATTTAGATGGATTTTTGCTCACAGGATCTTAAAGAAATAGGAATTTTAAGTGGAGCATCCTTAACCTCATCTGGTTAACAACTGGTCCTCATGTTGCTGTTTGTACAACTGTTGCTTCTACAAAATGGAAAACATGCACATTCTATCGTGATCTTTTTTTTTTATTACCCCTGCTTCAAACGGGAGTGCAGAGCTTTTGCAACAGTTTAGCTATTCAGATAAAAAACCACCCCCCCCCCCCAAACCATGGGCTAGATTTATTCTGAGAATATAATCCATCTCTTATGTAAAACCTCCACTAATCAGTCCCAACAAAACTCAGATTGCTCCCACGCAAGTCCTCCCAGCCAAATCCTCAGCAGCAGCAAGTACGTTCAAGCAAAATGTGCAGGAAAAATAGGAACTATCCTACGCCCATTGTATCTCCCTGGAAGGACAAAAGAAAGAGGGATGAACCATTGGTTAAAGCAGTATCCCAGAGCACTGATTTCAATTCCTAGCTCTATGATATGGATCAGCTATTTAGGACAGCTCTTCACAAAGAATAATTCAACTGCTACACAGGTTTTTAAGTCACTTGAGTACTTTTAAATTTTTATTTCCTTGCTGTCTGCCTCAGTTCACTGACTAGAACATGGGAATAGCAATCCAGAGAGAAACACTGCTATGCTCCAACACTTCAAGCATCCAAGTGGACAGATCCAGAATAAACAAATTTCTGTCCCAGCGGCTCCATTACCTCCTTTGCCACGGTGTGCCAGTGCTGGTGGCTTTCACACACGTCCATGCGCTCCTTGTGGAAGAACCGGCATTTCTCAGGAACCAGCAGGACGTCGCTTACAAACTCACCCACTGAAAAACACAATGGCCACCGTTCACACTCATCCAGTTTCCAAAAGCAAATAAAGCCTCCATCAGAACTCCCCCAAAGCACGCCCTGTGCACGTGCCTTGAGGGTTTGGTATATTCTTAAAGGAGACAAGTCACACCAGCTCTGAAAATTATCTCTGAGAATCTAGAGAAAAACAGAGCTTCAGAGATTCCAAGGCAAAACCAGGAGCACGGGGTGATCCTGCTGACCCCTAAAGCTGAACTCCAGGCAGAGTTTACAGTGCAAGTTAATAAATAGTTGTTCTTCCATGAAAGGATTGACTGAAGAGATTTCAGTCACATCTTTGAGAAGATTGTGTCTGCACTCGCAAGTTTCAAGCCACTTAATCACCAATTTCCAAATGAGATGCATCATACCAAAGTTCCTTCATGCTATCTGCTGCTGTAAGAGCCTGGAAATTTTTATATGCTGAGCATGTTATCTGTGTTTTCGTATCTGAGCAAGTCTTGTTTGGTTTGGTTTTGTTTCCAGATGGTTTAACTCAAGATCAACTGCAGGACATTCACTGCCCTAACCAAAACACAGAGGGCTGGAAAATAAAAACTATACAGTCTAAATATCAAAGTACAACCAGAGTCAGCAAATACACTGCATTCCAATATCTAGATAACCACAACCTGACCAGCACAAGGAACCTATGGCACAATCTTTGTGCCAAACCCAGACTTTTGCTGTTGAGGAAGATGGGAGAGAGAGAAGCGCTCTGCTGTACAGACTCTACTTAAGCTGGACTTAAAAACTATTTAGCCTAAATTTCTACCATCATTCAGTTTGGTGCCAACACACGTGAAATAAGGATCAGAACTAAATGAGCATCACTTCCCGTTCTTACCCCAGAAGTCCCAGCAAACACTGCCACTGGAATACAAACATGAGATTTTCTCCAAGCTGAGGTTTTTCCTTTCTTTCTTGCAGATTCAAATGCTGCACTCAAGTGATTTTAAAGTAAGGAGAGAGCTAGATACTCTGAGAAGACCAGGAAAAGATCTTCAGCACAAGTGTTTCAAAGCAGCATCCCCTGCACACATGACCTGCAGTTTTAGGAATCGTTTGTTAAAACTAGAGAAAAGCTTTTAAGTCAGACTTTTTCTCAGCCTCCACAAAGCAGAATTCTTTGTCCAACCAACCTTCCACCCCATTTTTCAAAATATATTTTAAATATTGTTTGCATGACCAATTTTTTTGCAACTCCTTAGTGTTGATACTAAAAGCTCAGGGACACTTCTACGTAGTATAGAGAAGTTAAATAGTTTAGAGTTAGATTACATCATAATTGAAGATAATGAAATCAAATTACCTTAATCATCCCTTTGCAATTACTGACATTTTAAACTAATAGAGAAATTGTATTTTCCCCATTTTCTTATCTCAAAACTGGCTAGTTAGAATTTTGAGTTAATAATCTTTCATCCTACTCTATCAGGAAAGGTTTAAATGCTTCTGATAGGAAAAGTAAAACTGAGTAAACTTTAAAACCAAGAGGCTGTGGTTCTGGGGGCTGAAGGCCAAAGATTCATGGGTTCTTCTCTTCACCTTTCAAATACAAAGGAGCTTCCCTTTGTGGGGGAGGAGCAGAGAAGATTAAACAGGGTATGGTGACAGGATCATACCTCAAGGTACTCTGTGTATTAATGTATCAAGGTGTCTCGAGGACGGTTTTTTATCCCGTACCATTTTTGGGGGGTTTGTTCTGTTTTGTTCGGTCTTGTTTCCGGGGGCTGCCTCCCCCACCCTCCCTGGCTCCGGGAGTATCGATCAGTGGGAGCCAGGCTGGGGTTTCTGGGGACGGTTGGGGGTGGGGCAAGGGGCAGCTACTTCTTTTTTTGGGGCAGGCTGCTCAACCAGACACAGGCAGCCAGTATCTCTGACCAGGGATCCTGCATTCCTCTGGGGTTTGCCTGATTCTTTTTGGTGGTTTTTTTTTTTTTTTTTTTGCTTCAGCACTACGACTGAGCCTGCCAGTGTGGCTTCTTTAACTGCTCTGCTGTCGGGAAGCCCGGAGCTGGTGCGTGCCCCACCGGGACCCCGGAGCGCCCTCAGTTTCCCACCGGGGGCTGCTGCCCAACGCCCGCCGCACGTCTGCCGCTCCCGGGTTTGTGCTACGCCGTACCTTTCACCCCTGCCTGCTGGGAGGGCCTGCCCTTCTCAGCTGCAGAGTTTCTGGTGCCTCTTGCTTGCTACCTCCGGGTGAGCCCGCCCTGCCATTCCAGCTTGCTTCT
>VYZQ01043008.1:16926-44609 GCA_013400655.1 Mystacornis crossleyi
CATGTGCCCTTATGGGGGGGCAATACCCCCCCCCGGGCTCGCGATGGAGTAGCCCAGGCGTGGCCGCATCACGTGGAACTCGGGGTGGGCGGGGAGGGCGCAAAGGGAGGAAAAGAAAGGAATCACGTGACCACGGCTTGCCGCCGGGAGCGGGGGCTTGGTCACATGGGGCGGGGGCGGGTCAGCGACGCGAGCCTATCGCGGGCGGGGGCGGGGCCAGGAGTGGGTCACGTGACCGGGCACACGTGTTCCGGTTCCGGGTCTCGTGCGGGGTGCGGCCGCGGGGCGGAGAGGGGAGAGGCAGAAGCGGGGAAAGCGCCCAGAATGAAGGCGGCGAAGAAAGTGTCTGGATTGACCAAAGCGGCCAAAATGACGAAACCCAAGCGGACGGTGAAGCGGCTCCCGACCGTGGCGGATCAGGCAGCGGCCGAGGCGGTGCGGCGCGCCCGCCACCTGAAGGCGCTGAGCTGCGCATCGGGCGCCGAGCGGGAGCTGGAGGAGCTGGTATTCGGCGACAGCCTCAACGTGGAGGAGGACGAGCTGCTGCGGCGCCTGGCCGGGCCTCGGCGGGTACGGCGTATCCAGCCCCGGGCTCTTCCCGACCCAGCAGCGGCGGCCCCGGGCGGGGATCGGTGCTCGCTGCGGCCCCGCCCGCTCTCCCCCCGGCTCCGAGCCGTGTCCCCACTCATATGGCTCGTTTGGTTGTTTTCAGGTTACTGCTGCAGAGGGTAAAGGCCTCCAGGAAGAGTCCAGCGATTCGGAGGTGGAAAATGAAGCGAAAGGTGACTTGTTGCCTAGAAAGCCAGCCTGGATGGATGAAGATGATGAAGCCGAGGAAAAGTAAGTTCAGACTGAGTGGTGGGAATTACGTATCACACTTGGGAGTGACTATAAGTGGCCTTGGTTTGAACGATCTTTGTGTTCTGTGTGTTTTTCCTCTCTAGAGTTGATATGACCCATAAGTACAGGAAAGATTTCATGAAAAGTGATGCCGAGACAACGCTTACTAAGCAAAACCTAAAGAAAAGACTTGAGGAACAGTGAGTTTCACTAATGTTTTTGTGGCTGACTTTGTTGAGATGAGGTCATTGACCTCCTGGTGTGTGCCAGGAGGATGGTGTCAGACTCTTTCGGTGGTGCCCAGCACAGGACAAGGGGCAGTGACCATAAACTAAAACACAAAAAGTTCCATCTCAACATGAGAAAGAATTTCTTTCCATGGAGGGTGGCACAGCACTGGAACACCTGTCCAGGGAGATTGTGGAGTTTCTCTCTGGAGACATTCCAAACACCCCTGGACATGTTCCTGTGTTACCTGCTCCAGATGACCCTGCCTTGTTGGGGAGTTGGACTGGGTGATCTCCCTTCCAAACTAACAATTTTGTGAGCTAAAATAACCTTTATGTGACATTCAAAGTCACTTTCCTCTTTATCCACTGTGCTCATGTGACCTCTTTAAAGCCAGTGCTTCCTGCAGTATTTGCAGTGTTTTTAAATAAAATGTGTATTAGCATTGTCTAGACTAATTTGTTTAATACTTGTATTAGCCAAAGTGCACTAACTTTGTCTTCTAGGGAGTTATACAAGAAACAGTGAAATCTTAAAAATTGTTTTAAAAATTCAAAGCTTGCATTGTGTTCTAAGTGCAAGTAATCCTGCAAAATTCTGACTGTGCTTCTTCTAAGTGCTTAACTCATAGAAGGAATTTATCGTCTCACAAAAGTCATGTGTTTTTTCTCTTCCCCCTTTTCTTGCAAGGTTTCAGCAAGCCATGGGAGGAGTTCCTGCCTGGGCTGATCTAGAAAACAGGAAGAAATCCAAAAGGACTTTGAGTGATAGTAAATATGCCCTATACTATTCTGATAAGTGTTTCTGTGATTCCCTGTTTAGCTTGCTAGAAAAGAATTACTTTTGATGTCTACTCAGTTTCAGTAGTGTGATAATATGCTGGATAAGTCAGCTTTATTCCTTCAGCATGCTTTAGTTTAATTTGTTTCAGTGAGGAATGTGTTGATTTTGTTGTGGGTGTGTCTGCAATTAGCTGTTTCCATGTGCTTTGGTTTAATGAGGTGGCAGTGATGAAGATGATGATCTGCTATGCAGGACTGGCAATTTCATAATGAGCTCGGAGTCTCTGCCAAGAGGGATTTTAAAGGTAAAGACAAACCTTATCTTTCCACTTCAGTTGGACTTAAGTGCACACTTTGACTCTGGTTGTGTATAAAATTAGTGATTCTGTGAATTTGTTTCTGCAACTAGAAGCTCTAGAGGATAAAAAAATTGAATCGTTCACATGAAAGTGTGAAACAATAAACGGAAGTGGATTGTTTGACGTAAGAATTTTCTGCACTCTAAATAGCATCTTGTAGTAGGATTTTAATTTCTGCAGAGGGAGGATGGAATTCTCCCACAACTTTGAAGCTACAGAAGTGGTCTTTAAGAAGACAGCCTTAAATGAGTATTTCTCACACTGTCTCCTACAGCTGTCTCAGATGAGTCAGAATGCAGCTGGTTTTACACTCCGTTTTAAAACCAGTAGAAAGGCTGGTGAATTCAGCCTGTTTTTGCATTGGAGCAGCTCCCTGAACTGGCTGCATGTGCTCTGCTCACCTCATACTGCCCAAAACTTCATCACTGGGCTTGAGGTCTTGTAGCATAAAGAGTAATTGGCTTTTTATTCACCATAAATGATTGTTGGGGTTTTTTTAACTGTCTGATCTGTGTTGTAGATGAGCACCTGCCCTCCTGCAAACCAGGAGCGTTTTGCCAGTGGAAAACTGGTGACAGTGCAGTTTCATCCTTCAGCTCAAGTGGTGATGACAGCTGGGCATGATCGCTCTGTATCCCTCTTCCAGGTGAAGAACTTCAGTTTGTGCTCTGCAAATGGTCACTAACACAGAACCTTTTTTTTGAGTGTACATGAAATAGCCTGGAGTGGTAGACCTAGTTTTCTTTCTTCCTCTGTGCACGGGGTGTAATGTCTGTGGTTACAATGGAAATTCCTTGATTAAAGGCATCTTGGAAGGAATTTCTATCTGTGACTTCACACCAAGCACATGCAGAGTACTGGCAAATGTAGCTGCGTGAGAGTTTCTAGCTGAAGATTTGAGTTTAAAAACATTTGGTTTGAAGGTTTGCAGTGATGAGGACTAATGAGGTTTTTTGTTACTAAGTTGTTTGGGGAGCCTGTAGTGGGGGGAGCCGGCCGCTTTGCTTTGAGACTGTAAAATTGCAGTGAAATCATTATTGAGAGTGGAGAGGCTGTGCTGCAGCAGGAAGGTGCTCATCCTGAGACGCTGCCCTGCTCCTCTGAAAACTAAGGATCCTAATGTTATTTAGGAGCTTTTAGCATGGCCCAGTATCAGTGAAATGGTCAGACGCAAGTGGAGTGTGATATTCCCACAGGGCTGCAAAAAAATCCAATTCAAAGCAGATGTTTCCATTTAGAAAAAGCACAACAGAAGTGGTGATTTGAACAAAGCATGGGCAAGATGAAGAAGGGCAAGAGGTGTGAGGTGTATCAGAAAAGCAGGGAGTGCCTGTTACATGAGGTGAGGAGCTAAGAACCAGGTCATTTTTAGTAGAGAGGAAGAGTTCAATGCTTCACAGTGGTGTATGTCTTACTACTTAAGTCTCAGCTAGATAGTTGATATGATTTTTCTCTGTAAAAGTGTTTGATATATTCCTCAGTATGACAACCTGGTTTGTTACTTTCTTTTTTGAAGGTGGACGGTATAAGGAACCCAAAAATACAGAGCATCTATTTAGAGAGTTTTCCAATTTATAAGGCTCATTTCAGTGTGGATGGAGAACAAGTTATAGCCACTGGTACTCACCACAGCATGTTCTTTGTGTATGACATGATGGCTGGGAGTATCATCCCTATCCCAAAAGTACGAGGTATGTTTTGCAGCCCTGAGTGTCTGGGCACAGTTGAAGCTGTCCCAAATAGAGATGGCACATGAATTTGCTTTAAAAGGAAGTGCAATGAGTTGGAGGTTGTATTTTTAACTTGTCTTCAAGGAACTAAAGTACCTTCAGTGTTAGTTTGTCTGGGATATTAATTATCACACACGAGCAAGGTTGAGTTCAGCTTCAGTGTGACAGCATATTGCAGATATGAAAAGCTGAAGTGGAGTCATGTCTTAGCCATATTCATCCTCCCTCTAAATGTTGAGGTCAAAGAATAAATTACACCAATTTCAAGTTTCAAATCTCTTTTTAAAGGTGTGGAGGAAAAATTTCTCAGAAACTTCGAACTCTCTCCAGATGGATCATTAATGCTGCTAATTGGAACTTCAGGTTACCTTCACTTGCTGTCCATGAAGGTACTTTCTCTGCGTGGTTCATGTAGCTTCACTTCCTTGGTGACTTTTCCTTTTTGAATCTGCTTTTATCTCATCTGCAAGGCAATCTAACTTTCAGCTGAAGCCAAGGTATGACACATACTGTGACAGCCCTAAAAAATGCACTGCTGAATCAACCCACTGCAGCTTTAGGGAGTTATTTTGGGCTCTCTGACACTTTGCTCTGCAGCTCTGTGGGGCTGGTGGAGCTCAGGACAGTTCCATGGGGTTTTCAGCTGTAAGAAGTCATATGTCAGTGTTGTATTTCAGCTGCTTGCACAAGCACAGTGCTGGCAAAAGGAATGGAAATAGCATGGGAACAGGCATCTGGGGATGGAAGAAATATAGGACAGCTTTTTTGGGAGTCATTCTAGTGCATGCTATTGTACCCTGTTCGTGAATCATGCCAAATACTGATTCATAATGCATAGAGCAATCTTTCAGCTGAATTCTAAAATGCCATATGATGGCAGCTGGGTTTGTTTTAAACTTTCACAGGAAAAAATACTTTTAAAGAAGAAAATTCAGTTCTGTTGTAAAACTCAGGCCCTTCAGTGAGGGAGCAAACAAGTGTTTGTTGATCCAGCTGTAGTTGGACTCAGGAGCTTGTGCTCTGCTCTGCAGGCACTGAAAATGTTGGTGCTGTTCTCTGAATGTCAGGGTAGCTAACTTAAGATTTTTGTGAGACAGGAAGCAACTTTCCTATAGATTTTTGGTAGAATCTCTGTCACCATTGTTCTCCATCCTACAGACAAAAGAACTGATCAGCACTATGAAGGTGAATGGAAGGTGCACTGCCTCTGCTTTCACCCCAGACAGCAGTAAAATATACAGCTATTCAAGTGAGCATTCCAACAGCTCTAATCATAATTCCATTTAAATTGCATGAGTTCTTAGAAGTCACTTACTGTTGTAGAAAAATAATTTTTAAAATGATGCCAGTATCTCACTTAAAAATACCACCAAGTGATCAATCATTAAAGAATGGAGTTCGCTATTTTAGTATGGCTTTAATTGTTGGTTTTTAAAAAAAAATCCTGTATTTGATAGTTGTAAATGAGCTTCTAGTTGTCATCCAATTAAATTTACTTTAGCAAAATAGACCAAAAAAGTGATGTGTATATGTGTTTTCCCCAATATCCTTCATTCTGTAACCAGAGGAAGGCGAAGTTTTCATTTGGGATGTGAGAAGCAGAAAGTGTCTACACAGATTTGAAGATGAAGGTTCTTTGGAAGGAAAGTGTATTGCCGTTTCAAAAAATAACCAGTATGTGGCGTGTGGGTAAGTGACTGACAGCTTTGACAGCTTCTTCTGCTCTTATTTTGAAGCTCTTCAGTGAACTTATGGGTGGCTGGTGTGAGTGTAGGAACATGGTTTGGTTCTAATAAGCTTAGAATAGACATGAATAGATGAATATTCCCTATTTCATGATAATAATTTACTTTTTTTCTGTGTAAATATAAAATATCGTAGTACACCTAAAACAATAGGAGTGATACTGGTATTAGTATTGACATATATGGGTTCAGTAGTTAATTTTGAAATCACACTGACTGAAATCACAAATTCTGTAATAGGAACGTTGATTCAGAATCTTCTTCGTTTTCTAATTCTCTTCCCTGTACTCTGAATTTGTCTCCTGAAAGGCAATGTTAGCCTTTCAAAGGGGCCTCAACTCAAAGCCACAAACTGAAACTGTTTCTCCGAATACATTTATTTAAATGCAGTTTCAGCCAGTGTCTGGATTCTTTTAAATGAGAATAGCAAATAAATACAGGAGTACAGTATATATTTTCCTAGGTCACTGCAGAAGAGAATTTTAAAGTGAGCTTATGCTACAGTTATTAAAAAAAACCCACAATAAAAAACTTGAAGTTATTTCAGAACACTGTGATACCAAACTCTCCTTGCTTTGAATTCACACTGGTAAGAGATGGGCTCATCAGAGTTGAGTCTCTTAATATATAATTAAAAAGAAAACCTAAACCAGCAAAAAGCTAAACCCCTCCACTAAATACTGTTATAAACTCCAAAGGAAAATCAAGCTCCAAACAAAATATTACAAGCTCCAGTAAATAATTAGAAATTACATTTTCAGGTGAGTAGTGACTATAGATAACAAGGCAATATGTACTGAAATGTCACTTTTTGGTGTAATCTTTGTTCATTTTATTCTTTAGTTCATCTTCCGGAGTTGTAAATTTATACACTACTGATGTCTGCCTCAAAGAAATCCATCCTAAACCAGTTAAAGCCATAATGAACCTTGTTACTTCTGCCACCTGTGTGACCTTCAATCCCACTACAGAGATTTTGGCAGTGGCTTCCCGTGACACTGATGAGGCTGTCAAATTGGTATGTTCAGCTTCTTTATTGCAGTATTTCTTTTATATCTTGATAAAAATACAGCTGGTGACATAATAAAACCGATATGAAGCAGCTACAGATACTGCAAAAGGTGCTGGACCAACCAGATCTGGGCATGGCCAAGACACTCTGCATTTACAAGAGTATAATTTTATTTTCTTTAGTAAAGTTGCTCTGAAAATAACACTTTGTAGTTTAGTTTACCTTTTTACCTTTTTAAAATGCCCTCTAAAATGTCTGGAAGTGTTCAAGGCCAGGTTGGACAGGGCTTGGGGCAACCTGTTCTAGTGGAAGGTGCCCTAGCCCATGGCAGGGGGTTGGAACTGGATGAAAACTTTAAGGTCCCTTCTAACCCAGCCAGTCTGTGATTCTATTTCAGTGCTGTAAATATAACTCAGCAACAAATGTGAGTTTTCAGCAGCTGGTAACTGTAACCATCTTACTAGGGGGCGTTTTTTGCCAGCCTTATCAGGATTCTGGCCAACAGTGGAACTGTTGTATTATTCTGAGGATTTGTAGGCCTGAGGATTGCATTAATTGGTTCCGTGGTATGTTCCCTGCTCCTTTTCTCCAGTAGAATTCCAGTAGAATTCTATATATAGAGTCATGTAGGGTAGGAATATAACTGAACATTTGAACTTAACACTGACCTTCAATTATAGATTTGTAGTTTAATTTTATTTTTACTGTCTTTTTCCTACTTTTAAATTTGACCTATTTCTCAATAGGTGCATCTTCCTTCATACACTGTATTCTCAAACTTCCCAGTGTTCAGAAGAAAACAGATTTATCTTACTCAATCTATGGACTTCTCTCCCAGAAGTGGATATTTCTCTGTAGCAAATAACAAAGGCAAAGCTTTGTTATTTAGGTAGGTACTAAATTAGGTCCATTAATCCCAGATAACATGTTTATGTTCTGTAAAATGGGGCAGATGACTGTAAAGATAAGGTTTAACTTCCTGATCTGAATTTCACCTGATGTGTTATTGGAGTGTGGAGTTGGCTTTCCCTGCTGAAGAACAACCCTTGTTTATTATCTGATTATGAAATACACCCTGTTTCCATATGTCTTCATTTTCCTCCCATACTGGTGTAGTCAGGGGTGAGGAGCAGTGCTAACTCTAAGCAGGAATAGTTATTTTTTTTCAACTCACAGCTTCATCATGCTTGAAAAACTGCTTATTTTTAAGATGAGATTTTAATGATTTACCAAGACTGACACGGAAAATTTATAGAAATATTCTTAAATGTGAATAAATCTTGTGATTTGTCCTTTATTTGAACTTGAACTGCATATTATAATGGCACTTAAGTAATTCTAGCAGGTGTATATTTGCTATCTTCATTTCAAAGCTCCATGTTTCAGATCAGCTAAGGATACTCAGTGACACTGCTGAAGAGCTGTTGTTTCTTTGTGTTGCCCCCTCAACTGGTTACTGAGAAGTTTTAAGTCTCTCAAATTTTTTTCCCTTTAGGCTGAAACATTATTCATCCTTCTAAAAGAAGATACAGGAGAAAATGAACCAGTAACTGAGGTGAAAATAGCGCTAGAACTGTTCACAACCTTGGCTTGAGGACCCTCAAAATTTTCATTTTGCTGCCTCCACTTCTTTGCAGATGGCAGGAAGAATTTCTTAGCCCTGTGTGATCTGTCCTGCCTGGGTCACTCATGGGCTGGAGTAGGACTCGCCTTGTCACTCTCAGCTTTTCTAATAATGCAGCAAGTTGATGGTTCAACTAAAAACTGCTTTCATCAGGACTGAGCTGATTATATTTAAATCAAACTCAGCAGTGTTGATGAACAGCTGCAGGCTGGCAGGTCCTTGGCCTGATCCTATTCTGAAGTCTTCCGAGCCCACAAAAGTCTGCATCATTTCAAATTACCATTACATGAATTACTGAAGTTTGAAGCATAGTTTGTGTGCAGATAGGATTTTATTGTGTACTTAAATGTCTTCTTGGGAAACTGGAAGAACCTGTAGCCTTGACAGTAATACACTAGATTAACAAAAACTGTGTTAATGAGGGGAGGCAGAACTTGTTCGGACTGGAAGCAGCTCTGACTGCTGCATGTTAAGCTTGCACAGAATTTTGTGATGGCTCAGTGTTTGGAAATACTAGCAAAATTCTCTCTACTGGTTTTTCCCCAGGTGTCGTAATGTGCAGATACAAGGATGCTGACAAAATAAAAACGTTAAAAAAAAATTTTATATGGAAGTTACAAAATACTAATAGAACATATGTATTGTTAATTTTTTTTTGTTTGTTTTTTTTAAAATAAATATACTCAGTAAGTTTCCAGGCAACTTGTTTTAACTTACTCCAGCGCTTCGTGTAAGCTCACAAGTAAGATTTTATTGCTTGGCACTCAAGCAGCTGTCTTCCAGGTTAAATGTCTTTATAATAATAAGCATATGAATTATTCCAGTGCTGAAACAGAAATTTTGTGTAAACTGACCTCTGCTCCATGCATTTAGCAGGAGCTTTTCTATCAGCCTGGTTCATTGAGGCTGGGTTGGATACAGCATTTTGGTGCCTGGAGGACCCCATTTCCCTGAGACTCTGTTGATGTTGTGGAGCATTCCCTGGTCCCGGGGGGCCCAAGTCCGGCTAGCTACTGAACCCCGGGGGAGCAGAGAGTCCGAGAACAAAAGACAAAGGACTTTTGGGATGCCCCCTCCTTGGCCAGTACCTTGGAGATCTTTATTGGACCCATGCCAGAAGGAAAGAGAGCAGGGGTGGTTTGGGGTGGTCTTTTTGAATGCAGGGAGTGAGTGGAAGGAAGAAGGGGGCCAGTCTTGCTTACGTGAGGGAGAAGGGAAGGGGGCCCAGCCAGGAGAGGGGATCAAACAGGGAATACAGAGTTAATACAGAGATAATAGCATCCAGTGCAGTGCAGACTAACTACATGTGCATTACAACAGTGTCGGTGTTGCAGCTCAGCCCAACTTCCCAGCTGTAGCTTCAAGGTGCCCTAAAGCAAGAGGTGAAAAAACCCACCCCCATTTATGTTTTCCTGCCTTTTGTGTCAGAAACAACTGCGTCTAACATGGGTTTAATTCTTACGGAAGACCCCACCCTTATCTTTCTGTGAAAGCAAAGAATCCTGAGTATCACATGATTTTTAAATCAGTGGTGAAACTGTAATACCATCAGGGTCCCCCTGCAGGGACTGAGGTAGAGCTGCGGCTGCTGCTTCATGTGCTGCCAAATCCTGCACCGCTTCTCTCTTCCTGATGTGGCTGCCTTGTTCTGCTTAAATTAATGAAAAAAAGGTTGTTTAGGAACCTGCTACAGTCAAACCCTGCTTTGAGAATAAATTGTGATTCATGTCTGACCCCTTCCCACAATGGAGCTTTTTGGGCAGTAACAGCACCAGTCAAGGTGCTCCAGTAACCAGCACTGAGGTCATGAAGCCTTCAGTGAAAGTGGCATCTCAGAAGATCTACTCTGAGCATGAGAAAAATGCAGTTGTATAACCATGTCAAAAATGTTAACTATAGGAGTGTATTGGTGAATTCTTGTCGTGCTGTTTTAAAAAATAAAATATCATATTCAGATATAGTAGGTCTTTGAAATGGTTTTGCCAATGATTCATTGTAAGATGAGAATTTAAATTCACAAATCTTGGAAAAAGCAGAGTATGCTCTGGAGGTGTTGAGTAGTGTTTAATTTAAACCTAAGCTAAAGACTCTTGGATGGAAAAGTAAAATTAAATCATAAGCAGACTGTATTAAGATGCTTGCTGTATGTTTCTTCTGTTATAAACAAATCTGGCTAAAATCTATCTGGGACTGAGTCCTGAATTTCAGAAATCCAGGTGCTGGAAGTGGTTTCTGACTTCACTAGAGGGCAGCTCAGCATCACTTATGGAACATTTGGCTGTTGGATGGTACTGATCAGTTTGTCCTGAGACAGCTCTGCTGATGGGGGAGGGTTTGGTTGTGGTTAGCAAGTAATTCTCTTTTCTCATCATCTCTGTATTTTATCATTAAGTAAAATTAAGTAGTGTGACTTCACCCAAAAATTATTAAATAATTTCAAATGAAAGATTTCTAAAAACATAAAATTTGCCTGTTACCAAATCTCACTGAAGTGGCTGTGAGGGGTTTTAATGCTATTTAATCTACATGTACTGAGACTGTTCCACTCTTAGCACAGTATGTGCTTCCCCAGTTTACCCATTTGTAAACAGAATGCCCAAATCCAGTAATTCAAAGCTATACAGCAAGTCACTGGCAGGTCTGGGGTTAGAATTTGGGAATTACTGGGTCCTGGACTTGTTTAGTTTGCCTAAACACAACGAATTTCTGCTGTTTTTCCTTTGCTCATCTTGCTGACCTCTGGTTGTAAGAGGTCCAGATCAGATGGAGCAGGAGAGTAAATGGAAAAGGTGTCATAAAACTGAGGTTCTGTCTACTTTTGTATCATTGGAAATGGCTTCAAATAGTGGCCGAAAGAAAGAAAAGGTTAAACTTCTTTTGCAAAACATGTGATGCAAGTTGCAAATTGTTGTGGTGTGTTTTGGAAAGGTTTTTTCAAGTTAATTTATATTCTTCCTTCAAGTTCTATGTAATCCCTTTTAGTTCAGTAAGTTGTATTCTGTAACCCAGTTGCCATAGTTACTGTTCCTTTAAGTCATGTTCCCCCCTTCAGGTTGGCCATGCCTGTTCCCCCCGCCCCCTGGGCGGAGAAGGCTTGTCAATCCCCCAGTGGCACTCCCTTCCCTCCAGAAAGTTCTCCTTTCCCCAAAGTGCCATTGGTTTGTGCTCCTTAATCCCTCCTCTGTCCCTTCCCAATTGGTTATCACCCTGTCTGTTACCCAAGAATCCACCCCTTAGTACCTTGCCCATTGGTCCCTGAGTTAGCCCTGCCCCTGTATAAAACCGGTTGTCACCCTGTAATCTACGTTATTCATCTGTGGAACTTTTGGGGGAAATAAAGCCTCTGAAACCCACGAGAGTCATCCCTCCTTTGTTCTTTGCCCCTGCGAACGCTACTCAAGATCGGGTGGGTGTTGGACTGCCGTTCCAGCTAGGACACTGCTTGTTCCCAGACACTGCTATAGGCCTCCGGGACACCTGCAGCGGGACGCGGTGAGCCAGGGCAAGGGCCACCCCAGCGTCAGCAAATTTTAAGCTCTGCTGAGTTACTGCAGGAAAGTTTAAGCTTTGTACTAAATAACTTAATACTTGCTGCTGCATTTTTGTCGTCTGGAAAACACAGGTTATTGCCCCATCCAATATAAAACAGGGAAGACTTTTGCTCTGAGAAATAAAGGAAACCTCAAGGTACCAGTTGCATTCTGTAGTAGATTTTGAGCAGTGACACTTTCATGTACTGAGCAGGTCTTAAAAGTTGGATGATAGGAAGAAACTGAAACTGTTACTTGTGTGTCTGGGGAGATTTACTTGGAAAGGGGTGAATTACTGTTAAGTATATACTTTGCAGTACTCTCTCTGAAAAGATCAGCTCTTCATCAGTTTGCCGTGTGTTAAGGGTACTTAAGCTTCTGACCTTATTTAAAACCTCTGTGTTTAATTCCTTTTTTCCTAGCATGGTTTTTTCCCCCAGCATTGCTAAGCTCAAGTTCTTTTAATGAATTATTTCTCTACTTTTCCTCTCCTTCCATTCTCCTTGGCAGAATAAACTTTATTGATGTAGCCTATGAAATATTTATCACAGCAGCCTTTCCCCTCCAGGCTGTGATCTTGTCCGATTTTGCAAGCTAAAGAGAATTAAGCTGGTTGGTGCTTAGAAAAGGAAACTTCCAAGAACAAAAAAACCTGTCTAGATGTTAGAGTAACAACAGGGTATTTAGAAGATTATTGGGTTTGCAAGTCTGTCTGTCTTGAATTTGCTATTTGACCCTGCACCCGTCCAGGAGCTGTGTATGTGGTGCAGGTTTAGCAAATTCTTGAAGGACTGATTATTTTTTTTCTCTCGTGTCTCATTCAGTATGCAAGATTGCTGCTCTCAAAATTATTGGGGAAGTTACTGTTGTGTAAATCTCTTCCATGTGGAACTGGAAGGGAACTTCCTTCAACTGCTACATGCTTTTTCCGACTGCTTGCTAATCAGACAGCAAATTAGTTTCTCACTGTGGATGTGCTGAACCTATCCATGGGCTGTGACAGTCATGGCACACCTTGCAAAGGAGCTAGGTTCCTGCCAAGGGGTGCTTCTCAAAGTATTGCAAGGCCTTTCGTTATCCTCTTAATTCCTTTCTTGTGCTCTAATTTGTTAGATCTACTGGGTGGATGCAGATTTCTTCTGCAGGGTATCTGAAATCAGTCTGGAGGTCTCCAGACCCTCTGGAGGTCTCTCAGGTGCCCAAACACCTGCACTGATTCTCCCACTGAATCCTGCTGTGTTTGTGCTGCATTTCCTTTGGACGTACAGCAGCAGCACTTACTGACACATTGCTGTCTTTGTCTAGATTTCCTCTGTTGAAACTCTGGAACAATGATAGTTTTTTTCTGGAACAAAGCATCTCTTCGATACTTGGACGTTTTTGTCCCCTGTTGTGTCACAGTGAGATGGCGATACAGTTAAACGTATTTGAGAGCACTAACAGAGGCAGCTGCTCCTGTGTTTTTTCTTTCAGTTATTAAACCCATGCAAGTTATACATCTGATTAAATTGCTTTGAGAGTCCTTATCCTGAAAGAAATCTTATAAGCTGATCAGGCACTTGGAAGTGGCTGAAATATGGTTTTCATAACAGAGATTGAAATTGTGCTGGTGATCTGAGTCTTCAGAGTGTTGTATTTTGCATGTCGGACTTCCTGCCATGGGAGACCTCATTTTTTGTGTTAGTATTGAATGTCTTATGCTTAAACAGCTCAGAGGAAGAGTTGAAGCCAAGGGGAGGTGGGAAAGGTGATGCAGGAGCCTTGGCTTTAGTTCCTCCCTGTTTATCTCCTCCTGCCTTGCCAGAAGGTCAGGGATCTGTATTTATTATGGATTTCATTTGTATTCTATTGTATTTTCAGTCAGTTTTAACTGAATTGGGACTGACTTAAGAAATTCAGCCCAGTGAAAGGTTTTTAACAGATGTACATGGCTGGAAACTGGAGGGGGGAGAGTGGAACTTCAATTGAGGATCTTTGAAGACGCATGCATTTTATGAAGGCTGAGTTACTTCTGTCTGCAAATCCTGATGCATTGTAGTGTTTAGCTAAGGATCTGTACCCCATGTTTAAATACAAGGGCCTTTTGTTCCTTTATAGTCTTTTTTTTAAAGTTTTGAATGCATATTTCAAAGTTATGGAAGAGATACGGTGTTTTTAGGATTTACGATTCAAAAATAATTGTTCAAGAACTTGCATAGTCACTCAAAACTCAGGAACCTGCTGTTCATGAGATTGTTTCAGTTACTTGCTGAAAAACTATTAGCCTTGCTATAGTGGGAGGAATTGCATTAAGAAATAATTAATTGTGCCATGTTTTGGGATTTTTTTCCCCCTGTAGCTTCTCTAATGAACACACTGCAGCAGAAAGAGCTTGTTCTGACTCTCACTGTACTCTGTGGCTGCATTTTCCTTCCTTGGAGAATGTAGTCCTTCATTTATACAAACGTTTTCCACATGACAGCAGTCACAGCCATGCCTGTATGTTCTCCAGCAGACTATGATACCACACAAACTACTTTTTTCTGCACACAGGGATTAAATTCTGGAGAAACCCAGCTCAATTTGTAGAAGAAGCAGTTTCTTCACAGATTTCAAAATATGAACTGGATTGTAGAAATAAATTTTTGCCCCCTGTACACAGATTCCTTGTGTGACTTCTGCAGAATATTGAATTTGTGCTGCCAAGAGTAATTCATAACAAAATACAAGTATCTGTTACCCTGTGGGATGGTTGTTAACATGCTGTCCTGGCTGCATAATGCTTCAGTTCAACAAGGGAAGGCTGGAGGGAAGATTACTACACTGTGAGATGAAGTGATTGCAATTTGAAAATGAATGGGAAGGTCTTTGTCAATAAAGGAAATTCAAGGTTACATTTATATGAGGACACCCAAGAAGTGGTCAGGTATGTGCTACAGCAAAATGACACGAGATCCATGAATATGAGGCAAATTCCTGGGAGTTAATTTTGTATGGAACAGCCATTATTGCTCATAAAAATATTTATATCTATATTAACACAAACTAGTCTTTCATTTGCATAAATTTGTCTAGTGGAGCCAGGCACCCAAGCAGTTTGTAATAACTACAGTGGAACTCATGGGCTGTCAGTTCTCAGCCCATGCTGTGCTGAAGAATTTCAGCTGTGTTCTACACCACACTGAGATGAAGCTACAGAATGAAGTGCTATGTGCCAATTAATGTTAATTACTGTAAAAGTTTGAGTATTATGGACAGATACTTGGCAAAATTAAGGCAAATCTCCAATAAAGTTTTTTATCTGAAAAAAAATAGGAACATTGTCTGACAGAACCATGCTGATTTTCTATCCTCAGATTCGTATTGGCCTGTTATAACTGGATGAAATGACTTACTCAAGCATAATTGTGGGAAAGAATAGAGGCTGTACTTGGGATCCCTCAAGTGTGCAGGTTTCACTTACAGAAAAAGCCAAGATTGAATGCTGTTTCCAGCTGAGTGGAAAAGCCTTTTTTTTTGTGACTCTTATTTGTGGTTTAAGTGATGTGTGACATCAGCCCTGGTAGCAAATGGCTTACTCTAAAGATACTGAGGAATTCAGCAATGCAGAGATTATAATGGGGTCAATCAAAAGTTTTAAATTTTACAGTGAAACTTCCCAAACAGACATATGTAACTTTGGGGGTAGTCTAAGCTCTTGGAGATTTGAAAACCTGTTTGAAATTCAGGACTATAAATCAAAATGTTGTGGGATGGGGATTATGTATTTTACTTTCTTACTGCTTTTGGAAAAATTGCTGCAGCTTCACACTTCTCCCCTCGGAGGCTGAGAAGTTGAATCTGTGCATGCTCACATTCCCCAAGGTGTTTACATAAAAGTCAGGATAGGCACAGATAAACAAATGCAGGTGGTTGTGATCTGAAAAGAAACCAGTGTTTTGTTTAAAACTCATCCTTTTGTGATGTCCATTAATGCAATGGCCATTTGTACTTACTGCAGGTGCAATGTCCACTTGATAGTCTTAAGGTGAAAGCTGTACCTAACTCCTGTCTGTGTCCTGGAGCCCAGCAGGGCAAAGTTAAAATGTTCCTGTGTTGTTGGATTGTTTTTGTCTGTACCTGCAGCCCCTTCAGTGTGGGGCTCCAAAAGGGCTTTGTTAAGGCAAGGATGTAATTTAATTATATTAGATAGTAAGTAATACTAGGCTCATCTCAGAGGTGAAATGAATTACCTGAAATGAGTCAGAAATGGAAATTTCAGCTTATTTTCTTGATTTCCTGTCACTTTTTTAAAAAAAACCCACTAGATTAGCTTGTCTCTCTGAAGGCTGTGCCTTGTTCTGCTCTTGCATGCCTGCCTGCTATTTCCTTCTCTACTGATTTGCAATTCTTGGATGATACTGAAGTTATTTCATTGATTCTCCAATCTGTTCTTCTTCCCCAGATATTTAAAAGTGACTCTGCTGATGAGATTTTGGTGAAGAATACTGGTTCCGTGGGAACTGACATCTGTATTGGTATTTTGTACTAATCTGTCAGCTCTGGCAGGTTTCTGTAAAGATGCTTATCTTACAAAAGTTCAGTTTGTAGCAGAAAATTCACTCTTGAACAACAATTCATAGGTTCTTTGTGGGTACAGATGAAATTGCAATCCAGAAAGGAGGAGGAGAGTCCTGTGAGAAAAATAAATGCAATGAAATTGTCTAAAATTTTAAATGGACCACATAAAAATAACTACCTTTCTTTTAAACTAAATAAATATCCTGCTCTCTGCCTGTCTAATAATGCTAGAGCTGCTTTTAACTAAGTTTTTTCTAAGGTCCTAAAGACTTTGTAAGCATCTATTGCTTCACTCTGTATGAGACACATTAAATAAAACCTTTGAGAGATGGAAGAAACTTCTCCCCAAATCTCTGAGCAGCAAATTTGTACACAAAGCCTGAAGGAGACTATCTTTTTTGTTAGCTGTCTGGTTCCCTGTCAATAAAGTGAATTCCAGTGATCTGAGGGGTACGTCTGGTAATTAGAGGCTGTGACATGCACAAGAGTAGAAAGATCACCCAGAATCTGGCAAAAAAGTCTAGAAGATACTGTCTAAGAGAATTTTCATCTGCAATGATTTCTGGAGACAGCAAGACTCAAATGATAATTTGAAAAAAAGGTGTTCAATAGCATGCAGCCAGTATCGGACCTATTGCAAAAATAATTAATTAATGATATATTGCTTCTCTGAACTTGGGATGTGGTAGTAAACAAGTGTCTCATTACAATCCATGCAGAGCTGTGCAGTGTGTTCCATACTCTCCTACCTCTGTCTGGAAAGAAGCTGAATAATACCTCTGGAACTTGCACTTAAAATTAGCCATAGTAACTCACTGATTTGTTTGAACATATCCTCCAGCAAATAGATTCTCCAGCAAATTATGTCTTCACCTCAGAGCAATTAAACCAGTGGAACAGGATTTCACTTGAATGCGTTTACTGCTCTATTCCTGCCTTTGCCATATGCTGATTTCCCCCAGAGGGAGAAAGCCTGAGTACCATGCAAGATTTTCCAAATAGAATAATAAATGAGTGTTTGAGCTGTGAAAGGATGTGAAGCTCTGAAGCTGGCATAGCGGATTTGGTATTTCACTTGCACAGAGTAAACCCAACATTTTCCAGCATGTTTTCAGCTCAAAAACCTGTGTATGCTTATGCAAAACATCGCCAAGAACAAATGAAGGTGAAGCACATATAACAAATTAATGAACAGGTCAGGCTTGTGCTATCCCACTGTCCTAGCTCTGGAAGGTTTTGCTAACTTTTAAGTAAAGTAATAATGAACATATTTCTTCTGGAGGGCTCTGCAGGAAGGGAAACCCCTGCCCAGACCCTCTTGCCCAACACAGGCAGTGCTGTTGGCAGCCGAGCCAGACACTCCTCACAAGGACACACAGTGCTGCTCCTGTTATGAAACAGCTTCTTCATCCTGGTCAGAGGCAAGGGGATGTTATTTGGGTGCTTTTCTGTGCAAGGAGGCTGCAGAAGGACTGGCAAAGGGCTGTGGACAAGGAGAAGGTTAATGCTCCACCGGTGATGAACCTCAAGGCTGCAGTTCAATGTGGGGAAGATGCTCAAGACGAGGGGAAACCTAATTTTTCTTCTACCGCTTTTAGACAGCAAGATTGCCAGGCACAGGGTGTCTCTGGGCATCAGTATTTCAGTTATATATTCAGTATATAACTGTAATAATTAGAGACAGCTGGTCCCAGAGGTCTAGGGTGGTCTTGGGTGTGTGTCCAGCATCCGTTTCAGTAAAAGCGTGCCCCGTGGCTGCTCCAGGCAGATGCTTTAAGGAATACCCAGATTCATACGTTTTTTTCTGCCTTTCCCCCAATCTATCCTCTGGGAACCTTTTCTGTGCTTTCAGGCAGACTCAGAGAAGGCTGCAGGAAGTCTCTAGCTCAGCCAACTCCCTTAATCTAAAAATATGAGGCACGTAATTGCTGTTACCACTCATAACAGCCTTAAACCTGTGCAAAGTTAACCAGTGGTTTAATGGGACTACTCTCCAGTTAGATTATGTTCCTAATGAGGATGTCATTGCTTCATTACGTTATTCCCTTCATAGTTTTCCTGTATTTTGATACCAAATGATCCTTTGCTCTCAAGGACACAAAGAACATGTTTCCGTGAAGCACGTGACAATCTCGCTTACAGACAAAATTTGCTTTATGAGTGGCCATGCTACCTGTAGAGATCAGCCTAGTAAGGAGGCCTAGGGAAAACAAAGTGAAAAAATTGAGTTTAGCAGATTTTTATGGTAATGAATTTATATACATATTGTGATTAAAGGGAAGAGATTGATATACCCCAGCTAGTAGCAAATACTTCATTAACTTTATTAGGCAAAATTACTTAAGACTTCATCAATATCAAGTGCTAGTCCCTGCCCAGAGTACTATCACAGCACTTTATAAGTATCATTAACTGGAAAAGCATATGCTTGCACACATGTAGTAGAAGTGAGGTCCCTCTAAAGAGCTCAGATGTGTATGTTTGTTTATATGTCACTTAATTTAATGGATGCATGGGAGTTTTAAAAGCATTTCAAGGAGTGGTGCATTTTGTAAGTATTTGTACCTTATTCTGAAGATTTTACTCAAAAAAATATATCAGCTGGGTATGGTTGGATGAAAGTTTATGCGGTCATGGTCCCAGACTGAAGAAACCCTTGATTTTTGAGATGCTGAACACCTGTGCTCTGGCTGGAGTCAGTAGGAGAAATTTGAATCACACGTGGTTACGGAGGCTCTGGACTTCATTCCTTCTATTCCTGCACTCACTGAGTGGGGTATTCATGGCCTTAAACACTTAAGACCTGCATTATATCAATTATTCACCTCCAAGCCTTGCAAATGAAGCATTGACTCAGCGAGCCCTTTCAAAAAGAAATAGGAAAAATCATTAAAATCATGAGGTCTGGTTCTGTTCCCACAGAATTCAGAAGCAGCATGTACATATCTCCATTTCAGACTATTTATTAATTAGAGCACCATAGTTTTTCACCATGCCAGGCAAAAAATACTCTTACTTGTCCTAAGAGCTGTGACCATCCAAGAGATTTTAGAAATGGCCACACAGATGGATTTGTGCTGGAGCAAGGCCAGTGGAACTGGTTAAGGCTGGGAGTACCCAGGTTAATTGGACACAACTGTGGCAGGAGGTGTGGGGTGGGGGCAGCTCTGCTGAAGGAGGCTTCCTGTGAGCAGGCTTAGACTAGGGCCAGAGGCCCTCTATTCACCCCAGATAAAGACACAGCTGAGTTTGGGAAGGCAGGTAAGAGTTTTCTCATATAATCCTTTTCCCAGAGGTCACATCTCTGCTTGTTGGTGTGGGTATGTGATCCTGATGATCTGCTTTGATATAGCTCAGAGCTGAAGTTCCAGGCAAGAGCTCTGACCAGTTGTCTCTCTAGAAGTTGTAGTTTTGTCATTCTGATAATAAGTGAGTTCTGGAGAAGGGTATTCTCCAAGGGCATTTAAAGGGCTTTCTTTAATATCTTTAGGAGGGAAGAGTTAATCTAAACACGGTGAACTCTCTGGAGTACAGTCTTTTTGCTGTTATCACAGGTATGGACCGAGGCAGGATGCCTTTCATGACAGCTCTGTTTGCATTCACAGATTTGTAACAGGAAAGTTGTAGGGCTCCAGGCCTAAAGGAGTTATTGCCAGGATAGGAGCCTGCCTATCAATTTTGTGGTGTTTTCCCTAATTCCTTGTTCCTCAGTTGTGGTTTTGATTCACCAGGACATGGTGGGCTGCCAGTTTACAGAGGACGGAGCAGCTGCTGAGCTTCTGTGCCACCTCCTCTCTGCCCTTAGTAGCTTTCCGCAGTATCTGACAAAATCGTTGATTGCTCATCATCAATCTATGCTTACAAAAGTAGGAAAAAAAAATTTCAAAACCCAAAAGAACTGTAATGTGTTGTCATGACTAGGAAATCCATGGGCCCCCAATGTTTTGTGTTAAAACCCCGTGAAATCAGTTTCCTACTTGTCTAGGTTTGAAAGACAGGTGTCTGTTGAGGGAGGCAGGAGCCTCCCTTGAAATGGAAAATGCAACCCNGTAATAGAATACCAGGTAACCCAGGACACTACTTGATTTGTGTCAAGGATTTTTATGCTGCTACAAGTGTTGAATTTGGTCACTCTGCATGCAGCCAGTTACCCTGGAGGTCCTGTAGCCTGGTTTTAGTCCTGGTGCATCCACAGTGTGATTTGAGCTGTGGTGTTTAGAATTGGACCTGGGTGCAATTCTTTCTGGCAATATTTTTGCTGATGTGGTTCCTCTAAAGCTAAAAGAGCCATGGATGGTTTGTAAGCATGAAAAAAGACCTCTTACTTTGTCAGAAGAAAGGTTGTCTTAGCTCTGCAAAGGAGTGTCATGATTTGATGTGCAAATAGCTGGGAAAATCTCAGCTGAAAAAAAAAAAGTGTCAAGATTTTAATAAAAAGAGCCTTCTGGTGCTCTTACTCAGAAGAACCATACGCAGAATAGTTGGTGTGGTTAAGTGTTCTCTGTGCTGGACTCTGCTGCCCCAAAGAACAAGATGCTCTTTGAGGTTCAAATCAAAATTTAAATACTTCATATGTTCTGCTTGTCTAATACTATGTAAAAACACATAGCTCTGATATAGGGCATTTTTTCCCCCTTTCCCACTTCTCTGCTGAGGCAAAATGATTTCCATTCTAGTAAATCTTTATCGAACTGAATGGAAACATGATTTTTTTTTTTTTAAAGGGGTGTGTGTGTGGGGGAAGTAGTTATTAGACATTGTGACAGAATTTTGTTCTTGTCTGCAGCACCTGTGGGATTGAGTTGTTGAGATTTCCTGGTGCAGCAGCCCTATCCAGGGGTTCTGCCTCTGCCATTCCGGATTCTGAGAACTGCTGCAAAAAACTCAATTTCAGGGCTAAAGCCTTTTCAGCGTGATAAATTCTATTTTTTCCCCCCCTGCATCGTTACTTTCCAACCTCACTTCTTCCTTTCTAATATAACTAGGCCAAGTGGGATAAAGTAAGGAGTAGGTTTTTGCACCCCGGGTAAAATTTATAGCTTTTGAAAAGCTCCTGTGGCTCAGGATGTTAATTGTAACCTGGAACTAGAGCTAGCATTAAGTCTTTAATAACCTTATGTGCTGCTGCTGGGAAAGGGGGAAAGATTGAACAGTCTGTTCCCCTAAACACACCACTGTGATGTCCCTTGGCACCACTTTGGTGATGGCACCAAACTTGGAATTTAAAAAAAAATCCTAAAAGTAGTCCAAGGCATGCATATATGAACAAGGGCTGTCTCCAGATTTCTCCAGTGTTCAAGCAACATTTGATTTTGTCATGGTGACACAGGTGAGAGGGCAGGAGTCAGGGATCCTTACAAGAAGGGGTGGGAGAGCTCAGCTGAGCCAGCTGGGGAAGCTGGGGAAAGGAGCCTGTTCAAGGACTGGTTCCATGGCTGGATTTTATCCTCTCCTGGGGCTTATCTTGTTTGTGTGCACAGAGACAAAAATCCATTTTCAGCTTCTCTCCTGAATTCCTTTCCCCTGTATAATTTTACTGTGTATTTAAGGGGACATCTGCAAGTCCAGCCCCGGACCACAACCCCTTTGCTGTAGGCAAGCACAAAGCATAAACATGTTGTCTGCCCCAAAAAGGTTTGCAAGATTATATTCTGGTAAATGTAAATCCATTTTCCTCAGCTTTTTTTTTTCATTCTAAAGTGGTAAGTTAATCTATTCTGCTGTTTAGCCATGAGTTAGATGTTAGAGTCTCTTGAAGTGTATGAAAGAGGGTTAAAAAATTAACAATCTTCTAAAAACTTAAAATGAGCAGGTTTCATGACCCAGCAGATTAATTCAGTGAGAATAAAGTGATACATGGCAGAGGTAAGACAGCTGATGAACGGCTCCAGTACAGGAGGGCAGATGATGTCAGCTTCATTTGCAAGTAATTGTTTTTGTACATGGCTGGCATAAAATCTGCAGCAACCTGGCATTTCAACGTGCTCCTTGGTACAAATGGGCAGCAAAAGCAGATGCTTTAATATTCAACCAGCAACACTTCAACTGTACCTAATTAATTTATATAAAAGATCTATCTATTGGAGAGAGAGAAAAAATCCACTGTAAACCTGGAATGTTGCTAAAAGCACTGATCTGCAATTCTTTCCGATTTTCAAAGTGTGAGTTTATAGCTGGGCTGGACACAGCAAGGTAGGGCACGTAGTTCAAAATGGCTCAGGAGGTAAGGCAAGGCATGGACTCCAAATAGTTTTAGTTCTCTGAGACAGCTTCTAGTTCATGGACACAAAATAGTCGCCTGATGGCTGCTCATTCTAGTCTGCAAACTAAGATGTTGGTCTCATTTTGTTCTTTATAGACAGGTATGCTCATCATCCAAAAATTGCCTACCAGATTTAGCACTAATTAGCTGCAGTGCTGGCTGTCTTTGACCAGAGATGTAAATGAGAGAGGAACACAGATGTTAAAATATCCATTTATCCTCATATTTTGCTCATTTTCTGTCTTTTTTTTGGTCCTTTGTTGTACCTTCTCTTCTACTTTGTTGTCATTTACATTTGTGCACTGTGAAGGTTAAAGAATGTGGCCTTTTGTCTTTTGGAAAAGTGATTTTTGCAAACACTCACTATTTTTATGAAGCCTTGAAAGCTGCCAATGCCCTGTCAGTTGTTTGGGATGAGGCAGTTTGGAGTGAAGCTGCAGGTGGGGATGATTCAAGCTCTGTTATGCAGAAGAACTTTGTGAAAGGGGGGAAAAACCTTGTATCCCTCCCCAAGGTTGTTTGCCATCCTGCTGCCAGGTAGAAATGCCTTCCACTGAAGGGATCTGCTGTTAGCAAACACCTGGGAACCTCAGAATAAATTGCTGTGATTCAAAGACAGACCCATATGTTGGTACGTCTGTAGTTCTCCTTGATCCTTATGAATCCACAGTTGTCCCAAGCTGTCTTTTCAAGTTTTGCTTTCCCTATGTTGTCCCAAGTGTTAGGGAAATTTAGGGCTCTGTGGGCTTTAGGAGCTGTATGAACTGTGATGCAAAACAGGATTTAGGTGCTGGTGATGTGGCTTGATCACATCTGAATGACATGTTGTTGGCTTAGTAAATGTTTGAAAGCAAGCTATTTCTGTAAAGGTTAAAACTCTGCTATTGACTATTTGGCTGCCTGAATGAAGAGTGTGAGAGTTCGAACCTCTGTGTCTCTCTTTACATTTTCTCTGGCTGCTAAATGATTTTTATTATATTTCATTTTATTCAATAACCTTATCACAGACTTGAAATGAATTTATCCCCTGCTTTCTCTCCTCAGACTAAAGCCGATGAGGTCTCAGTTTTCCAAATAGGCTTCACTTACAGTTGCAGAAACCTCTGAAAATTGAGGCTGCTTTCCTTCCCTTCCCCTACTTGCAGTTTCAGAGTGTAAATAGTATGCAGTGGTATGAGAAACACAGCCCAAAGCTTTTCAATTAAAAGTTCCTATTTCTAGAACTGGGAGAAGTCCTTTGTCAATGGAACAAGTGCAGAGCAAAGCAATGGCTTTTCATTTCCTTTGATCCAATCATCCGAGGTTCAATCCCAAGCAATACCCTTTATCTGCTTGTATTTGGTTCAGCATTGCACCAGTGACTCCCAACCTGTATGGAACTGGAACTAATAACACAGAATGGGAAAAAGCACATTTCTGAGTACTGGGGGGGAAATATCCTACTTTATATAGCTCTTTTGAAATTATTAAAAATGAAGAAGCAATGAGTTTTAATTAGGCACTTTTTGGCAAAATACAGACTGACTGTTTTCTTTAGCGGGCTGGGATTGTGTATCCATGTGTTTCTGTGCTGCTACTTGGAAAGAGTCATATTTTTACAGGAACATAACCCATTTTCCCTTTATTGTAATTGTTTTGGAATAAGAAGTAATCATCCAGGACTGAACAACTTGCTCTACCAAACGTTTTGTTCTCAGTCCTAGTAAATTGCTTTGAGAATTGAACAAAGCTCTGCTCAATCATGCAAGATATCCATTCCAAAGAACTCCAGGAAAGTAAACCTGCCTTAGCCCATTGCAATCATTTGTTTTACTTCTCAAAGATAAAACTGTAAGAGCATGATTCTGAATAATCTGCACTCAATGAAGAAATTAGTTAAATAAAACAACTTCATGTTCCTCATCGAAATCCTCTGACCTGGCAAGTGTTTAACTTCTAATTTATTACTAATAGAGCAATGCTGCTCTGATAAGACCTTCCATCTGTGGGTATTGGTGTCTTGCAGTTAGGAATGAAGGTGTTGAGCTCTTCTGGAGGGACTTGCATGGGAAGGCAGAGACTGGAGGGAATGGGGTAAAACAGGAGTCATTCACCTGTGCTTTTTATTGGCAGTCTGTCTGCAGATACTGCCTGTACCCCCTGTGCTCCAGACAAAACCCCACAGGAACATGCTGTCCAGATAACATAATTTTCCTTTGTTTTCCTTTTCTTTCCCCTTTTGTTTGTCTGTGTTTTTTTGTTTTGTTTCCCTATAAGTACCAAGAAGATACTTGTATGGATGTAGAAATCTCCTTTGAAATCTTTCCTCTTATGTGTGTGGCAGGGCATATCACCCCTCTCCCACCACAGATAGCGGATGCAGATCAGAGAGGTAATCAAGGTGGGCAAGGCCTAGCAGGTAGCATCTCCTGGCGCCAAAAGGTCTGCCAGCTTAACAGATGTGGGAAGAGATAAACAAACATAGGTGACCAAAAGGCCTGTTTTTACACTATGAAAGGGTTCTGATCCGGTCCCTGGGGGTTCAATCTTGGCTAGCTCTGAACCCCAGGGGGAGCGGAAGAATGAAGAACAAAGACAAAAGATTTCGGGGTGCCCTTTTCCCCAGGCGGTGCCTTGGGATCTTTACTGGAAGCTTGCCAGGGGGAAAAGAGGAGGAAGTGATTTCTGGTGGGCTTTTGAGTTCAGGGAATGAGGGGGGGAGGGAAGGAACCACGTACTGCTTACGTGAAAGGGGTATGGAAAAGGGCTGTGAGGTTACATCAACATCAAGTTATGAGAGGGAGGATACAGGATATACAAGGTTAGTGCAGAGATGATAAAACCCAGTACAATACATTGTATGNGTCCCGACCCCGGTCCCTGGGCCTCTAATTTGGCTAGCTCAGGACCCCAAAAGGGAGCAGGGGGACGAGAACAAAAAGGCAGAAGGCTGGAGGGTGCCCCCCCACTTTGATCCTGTCCCTTAAGATGTTTATTGGAACGTTACCAGAAGGAAAGAGAGCAAAAAGGCCTTTGGGGGGTTCTTTTGAGTACTGGGGACCAGAAGGGAGGGGGGGATAGGGGGCCACATCTGCTTAGGTGAGGGGACAGGAAGGAGGCCACTATAGGGGAAGAATTCTTACAGGAGTACGGTGTCAGTACAGAGATGATGTCCTGTGCAATACAAACAATTTGCCTCATGCACTACAATACCTCCCGCTTTTCTGTAAAACAAAGTTGAGTGAAAGGCGCTGGGCCTATTTTGCTTCGATCCACCACTCATGGTTGGCGGGCCAGTTATACTGCTCCAGGTCAGCAAACTCCACGTGGTTGGCCTCTGGGGAAGCTGGGATGAAACTACTGAGGGCTTTTAAAATTAGGCAACGTAAAATTCCGAACGCCAGTACAATTAGGAAAAGGATAACGAGGAACGTTAGGTTTGTTTTCACTATGGAGGTCCACCACCCCGAGAGTCCCCAACCCTGAAACAGCCTGCTGAACCCGTCCTCGGATTCTTGCTTCACTTGTCCAAATAGGTTCTTCATCTCTCGGAGGGCGGCGTGAACATTGGGTGCTTTTGATGTTAGGTTCATGCAACAAAGTCCTTCAGATTCCTGGCACTCATGTCCATGCAGCAGCAGGAGGAAGTCTATGGATGCACGATTTTGAAGTATGGCCTGCCTGGTAATTTCCTCGTCCTCTAGGAGGGAGCTGATGGCGTTGGAGGTCAAGTTTGCTTGTTTGACCACCCAGCACTCCAGGTGGCCCAATTCACCCAGGGCTTTGGCTGCTGCAACCCATGGAAGAAACAGGGATGCAGCAACTCTTTTTGATTTTGACCAATGAAAAATATCTGAATCACAATTTTGATCCAGTTCCTCAATCCTTCTCTTTTGCACTTTAAGGTCCGAATTGTTCTTTCGAATCCATCTGCCAATCAGGGTTTGGTTGGGTGCAAATATGGACAGCCGCCCAATGGTACATGGCCCATCTACAGGATGAGAGGGGATTCCTGACCATGCCCGATCCCCACAAATTAGGAACAGACCCTTAGGGAGGCCCCTGGGAGGTGAGTCCCTAAGGTCGTCAGACACAATGTGGCTGATAACCTGACACCACTTTTTAGCAGTGAATTCCTTTTGGTACTGCAATATTTGATTAGCTGGTGGGGGTGAGTGGTGATGTGATGTGATGCGGACAAAGTGAATACAAAATGGTGCAGGGGAGGAACCCAATAGCTCTAATTCTTGGGGTTCCCCCTCTGCTTTTGTCCAATTTGGTAGCCATTCTTTTATAGGGTTCCAAGTCGACAAATCCCACCGCCGACCGCGTGAGTGGTGCTGCGTGACTGGGGACTTAGGCCTGGCTTGGATGTGTTGCGATTGGCTGGAAACTCCTCAGCCTGCAATGGAATTCCTACCAGGCAGGTAGACAGGGTTTCCTGCTGCTGCCGTGGACAGGCATACATTGTCTTGTGGAAGTGTCTGTGCCAGAGTCACCCAGATGTTTTGTTGTGACTGGGGAACGATCCACACAGCTGTCAGACTGCTCAGCATGAACAGGACGATAACTCGGGTAGGGCTCATCATGAGGTTGAGTGGGAGGTAGGTAATTTCTAAAAGGGAAAAACAAACATTCATAAAACATACTAAAAGTCAGAGTTCTGCCGGAAGAAGGTTCCTTTTTGTCTTCCCGGCAGCGTCTTCTTTTCGAAGCAACAGTTACTTGCTTCTCATCCCCTTTCGTTGGTGCTGGTGCTTTGGCGACTAAAGGTTTTACCCACTTTTTGGGTATCCATCGAGGACCTGTAGGGGTAGATATGCATGCGTAGCCACGCCCCCAGGTGACAAGCTCATAGGGACCTTTGGTCTCCCAGGTTTCTGGGTCCCTAATGAGGACTGGTGGTCGCTGTGACAGCTTGAACCGACTGTTACTGTTAAAATGACGTACTACTGGAGGACTCATATTTTCAAACGAACAATTCAGAAAATTGATGGTAAATATGGCTTTACTGAGCTTCTGCTACGGCAACATCCACTCTGTAGAGCTGCCT